>JARQOD010002957.1:0-70609 GCA_033576555.1 Oophaga sylvatica
AAAATGCAAAAATATAGCAACAACACAAAAGAAGCAAAAGTCTTATCTGTTAGCAGGAGATGCAGACACGACACAGCAGGCTACAAGGGAAACTGGAATGAAGGATTCAGACCAGAACAATTGATCACCGGCAACCCTGATGGGAAAATGACTCCCTTATATAAGACCAGTCAGTAACACCTGATTCCCAGTCCTCACAATCTTCACTAGCACCGCTTGTAACCACCAAAGGGAGCCTCTGCTCAGAACTCATCTCAAACCCATTCACAACAGAGCTGATAACCAAGGTACACAGCGGGTTTCCAGGCACCGCGCAGCGCCTGGAAACCGATGTGTACCTTGGTTACCAGCTCAATGCAGCAGGGCGCTGTTTGTTGTGAATGGGTTTGAGATGAGTTCTGAGCAGAGGCTCCCTCTGGTGGTTACAAGCGGTACTAGTGAGGATTGTGAGGACTGGGAATCAGGTGTTACTGATTGGTCTTATATAAGGGAGTCATTTTCCCATCAGGGTTGCCGGTGATCAATTGTTCTGGTCTGAATCCTTCTTTCCAGTTTCCCTTGTAGCCTGCTGTGTCGTGTCTGCATCTCCTGCTATCAGATAAGACAATTTCTTATTTTGTGTTTTTGCTATATTTTTGCATTTTGTCCTGCACTTCTGTGGGGGCCTTCAGGGTCCCCTCCGGGGGCTTTTGCCCTCTCAGTTTAGTCCAGCCACTGTGTTTTGTACTTTTGCTTTTTCCAGTTTTTTCAGTGGCTGCTGTTTTTGTTACACCAGAGAACTAATTTAGGTGGTAGAGGTCGTGTGATCTCAGGTGATTTTGAAATTAGTAGAGTTGGTGTTTTTCAGGGTTTTCTGAGATTGCAGTAAGTACCCTTCCTGTCCTTTTCTGTTTAGATAGTTTGGGCCCCAGCGTTTGCTCATACTATTTTCTTTCTGTGTCAGTATTTCCTCTTGTCTAACCGCCATTACATGTTTGGGGGCTTTCTATTATCTTTGGGGTTCTGCTCCGGGGCAGATAGCTTTCCTATTTCTATCTTTAGGTGTAGTTAGTTTCTCAGGCTGTGACGAGGCGTCTAGGACCAACGTAGGAACTCTCCACGGCTGCCTCTAGTTGCGGTGGTTAGTCAGGGTACTGCAATCTCATAGATTCCAACTGCTCTGGTGTATTTCCTTTTTTGCCTGCACTCCTCAGCTACCGTAACATAACAGTATCACCGACCATAAAAATTGTATGGTACTCACAGAAGGGAAAAAATATTTTGAAGGAAGAAAAGTTGTCAGAGATATTTTTCTGTTTGTTGCATTTATTTTTTTTTTTTTTTTCCCTCTGTATCTCTGGGTGCTGGGGAGGATTTTTTCTCTCAATGGAGTTTGCACAGTTGTCTGGCCGTGTGGATCAGCTTGCCACTGAGGTTCAGAGTATTGCTACCTATCTTGCTAGGTTACCTGTTGTGGAACCTAGGATTCCCATGCCAGATTTGTTTTTAGGGGATCGAGCTAAGTTTCAGAATTTCAAAAATAATTGTAAATTGTTTCTTGCCTTAAAATCTAAGTCCTCAGGAAACGCAGCGCAGCAGGTTCAAATTATCATCTCTCTCCTGCGCGGCGATCCTCAGGATTGGGCTTTTTCCCTGATACCTGGGGATCCTGTTTTGAGTGATGTTGATGCGTTTTTTCAGGCTTTGGGGTTATTGTACGATGAGCCTCATGTCACTGATCAAGCTGAAAAAGCCTTGTTGGCATTAAATCAGGGACTTGATGACGCTGAGTTATACTGTCAGAGATTCCGTAGGTGGGCAGTCCTGACCAAATGGAATGACGACGCTTTGGCGGCACTTTTCCGGAAGGGTCTGTCAGATAATGTAAAGGATGTTATGGTGGGATTCCCTGTCCCCTCTGGTCTCAATGATTCTATGTCATTAGCGATTCAAATTGACAGACGTTTGCGTGAGCGGAGAAGTATGCGTGGAGTGGTGTTGCCTTGTGAGCCAGCTGCTGAGCCCATGCAGTGTGATGGAGTGGTGTCTGGGGCACAGCGTCATGAGTTTCGAAAGCACAATGGGTTATGTTTCTACTGTGGTGATGCCTCTCATGCTATTTCAGTCTGCCCTAAGCGGGGAAGACATTTTGCACGCTCAGTTGTCTTGGGTAATGTTCAGACTAAGTTTTTGTTAACTGTCACTCTGATATGCTCTCTGTCCTCATTTTCTGCTCAGGCTTTCGTTGATTCTGGAGCAGCTATTAACCTGATGGATTATGATTTTGCTAAACGTTGTGGGTTTCCCTTGATACCCCTACAGAAGTCTATTCCCCTACTGGGGATCGATTCTACCCCTTTGGCTGAGAATAAACCCCAGTTTTCTACTCAGGTGATAATGAGGGTTGAACCTGATCACCAGGAGTGCTGCAAATTTTTGGTTCTATATAATCTGCATGACATTATAGTGCTGGGTTTCCCTTGGTTACAGTCTCATAATCCTGTTTTGGATTGGAAATCTGTGTCTGTAACCAGTTGGGGCTGCCAATGTGTTAATACCAACACTCCTGTTTTTTCTGCCTCCCCCCAGGCTGAGGATGTTCCTGACTTTTTGTTTGATTTTTCTGATGTGTTTAGCGAAAGTAAATCTGCATCCTTACCTCCCCATAGGAGCTATGACTGCGCTATTGAATTAGTGCCAGGTAGTAAATTCCCTAAAGGTCGCCTTTTTAACTTGTCTGTACCTGAACATGACGCTATGCGGTCTTATATCAAGGAATCATTGGAGAAGGGTCATATCAGACCATCCTCTTCACCCTTAGGTGCCGGTTTTTTCTTTGTGGCCAAAAAAGATGGTTCATTAAGGCCGTGTATTGATTATCGTCTCTTGAACAATATTACTGTGAAATATCAATACCCGTTACCCTTGATTTCTGACCTGTTTTCCAGGGTGAAAAACGCTACTTGGTTTACCAAGCTTGACCTCAGGGGGGCGTATAACCTTATTCGCATTAAGCACGGGGATGAATGGAAGACGGCATTTAACACCCCTGAAGGGCATTTTGAGTACCTTGTGATGCCCTTTGGGCTCACTAATGCTCCTTCCGTCTTCCAGTCCTTCATGAATGACATTTTCAGGGATTTTGTGGACAAGTTTCTGATTGTTTATTTGGATGATATCTTAATTTTTTCTAATGACTGGGACTCTCATGTGAAACATGTTCGAACTGTATTCCAGATTTTGAGAGAGAATGCTCTGTATGTGAAGGGATCAAAGTGTCTTTTTGGCGTACAGAAGATCTCATTTCTGGGATTCATTTTGTCCCCATCTGTTATTGAAATGGACCCGGTCAAGGTTCAGGCCATCTGTGATTGGGTCCAACCTACTTCATTAAAGGCTCTTCAGAGATTTTTGGGTTTTGCCAATTTTTATCGTAAATTTATTGGTGATTTCTCGGTTATTGTTAAACCATTAACTGATTTGACCAGAAAGGGTTCTGATGTGGTGAATTGGCCTCCTGAGGCAGTCTCTGCGTTTCAGGAACTTAAGCAGAGATTCACTTCTGCTCCTGTTCTACGGCAGCCTGATGTTTCTCTGCCATTTCAGGTGGAGGTTGATGCCTCTGAAATTGGGGCAGGTGCCGTTTTGTCCCAAAAAGATCCAGAGACCTCTAAAAGTAACCCTTGTGCCTTTTTCTCTCGAAAATTTTCTCCTACTGAACGTAATTATGACGTGGGTAATCGGGAGTTATTGGCCATGAAGTGGGCTTTTGAAGAGTGGAGACATTGGCTGGAGGGAGCCAAACATCAGGTAGTGGTCCTTACGGACCATAAGAATCTGGTCTATCTGGAATCTGCCAAGCGACTCAATCCTAGACAGGCCAGGTGGGCCTTGTTTTTCACACGTTTTAATTTTGTGGTTTCCTTTCTTCCTGGCACTAAGAATGTTAAGGCGGATGCCCTCTCGAGGAGTTTCCTTGCGGACTCTCCTGAGCTATCTGATCCCTCTGTTATTTTGAAGGAGGGTGTAGTTCTTTCCGCCATCTCGCCCAATTTGAGACTTGCTCTGGAGGGGTGTCAGGAGGATAGGCCCGAGCGCTGCCCTGTTGGAAAATTGTTTGTCCCAGACCAATGGAAAAAGAGTGTGATGTCTGAGATTCATTGTTCCGCATTGGCTGGGCATCCCGGAATTTTTGGTACCAGAGACTTGGTTAGTCGGTCCTTTTGGTGGCCTACCTTGTCTCGCGATGTCAGGGAATTTGTGCAGTCCTGCGGGACTTGCTCTCGCTCCAAGCCTTGCTCTCGCTCTAGTGGTTTGTTGATGCCATTGCCTGTGCCCAAGAGACCATGGACCCATATCTCTATGGATTTCATTTCCGATCTTCCTGTTTCTCAGAGAATGACCACCATCTGGGTAATTTGTGATAGGTTTTCCAAAATGATACATCTTGTGCCATTACCTAAGTTGCCTTCCTCCTCTGAATTGGTGCCGTTGTTCCTTCAGCACGTGGTTCGTTTACACGGCATTCCTGAGAACATTGTGTCTGACAGAGGAGTCCAGTTTGTTTCCAGATTTTGGAGGACTTTTTGTTCTAAACTGGGTGTTCAATTGTCTTTCTCCTCGGCATTTCATCCTCAGACCAATGGTCAAACTGAGAGAACAAACCAGACATTGGAGACTTATCTAAGATGCTTTGTGTCTGCTGATCAGGATGACTGGGTCTGTTTTTTGCCTTTGGCTGAGTTTGCTCTTAATAATAGGGCTAGTTCTGCCACTTTGATGTCTCCGTTTTTCTGTAATTCTGGGTTTCACCCTCGATTTTCTTCAGGACAGACGGAGGCTTCTGTCTGTCCAGGTGTTGACTCTGTTGTTGAGCGTATGCAGCAGATTTGGGACCAGGTAGTGGAGAGGTTGTCCCTCTCTCAGGAGAAGGCCCAGCGGTTTGCTAACCGGCATAGGACTGATGGTCCTCGGTTTAAAGTGGGGGACTTGGTCTGGTTGTCCTCAAAGAATATTCCTATGAGAGTAGCATCTCCTAAATTTAAGCCTAGGTTCATTGGACCTTATAAGATCATGGAGATTATTAATCCTGTTTCTTTTCGTTTGCTTCTTCCAGGGACATTTAAGATCCATAACGTGTTCCACAAGTCATTGTTGAAGAGGTTTGTTGAGCCAGTGGTTCCTGCTGCTGTGCCTCCTGACCCTGTTTTGGTTGAGGGCAATCTGGAGTATGTGGTTGAGAAAATATTGGATTCTCGTTTTTCTAGACGAAGACTCCAGTATTTGGTTAAATGGAGAGGTTATGGTCAGGAAGACAATTCTTGGGTGTTTGCTTCGGACATCCATGCTAGGAGACTTATCCGTGCGTATCATAGAACTCATCCTGACCGACCTGGTTGCTCAAATGAGGGTTCGGTGACCCCTCCTCAAGGGGGGGGTACTGTTGTGAATGGGTTTGATATGAGTTCTGAGCAGAGGCTCCCTCTGGTGGTTACAAGCGGTACTAGTGAGGATTGTGAGGACTGGGAATCAGGTGTTACTGATTGGTCTTATATAAGGGAGTCATTTTCCCATCAGGGTTGCCGGTGATCAATTGTTCTGGTCTGAATCCTTCTTTCCAGTTTCCTTGTAGCCTGCTGTGTCGTGTCTGCATCTCCTGCTATCAGATAAGACAATTTCTTATTTTGTGTTTTTGCTATATTTTTGCATTTTGTCCTGCACTTCTGTGGGGGCCTTCAGGGTCCCCTCCAGGGGCTTTTGCCCTCTCAGTTTAGTCCAGCCACTGTGTTTTGTACTTTTGCTTTTTCCAGTTTTTTCAGTGGCTGCTGTTTTTGTTACACCAGAGAACTAATTTAGGTGGTAGAGGTCGTGTGATCTCAGGTGATTTTGAAATTAGTAGAGTTGGTGTTTTTCAGGGTTTTCTGAGATTGCAGTAAGTACCCTTCCTGTCCTTTTCTGTTTAGATAGTTTGGGCCCCAGCGTTTGCTCATACTATTTTCTTTCTGTGTCAGTATTTCCTCTTGTCTAACCGCCATTACATGTTTGGGGGCTTTCTATTATCTTTGGGGTTCTGCTCCGGGGCAGATAGCTTTCCTATTTCTATCTTTAGGTGTAGTTAGTTTCTCAGGCTGTGACGAGGCGTCTAGGACCAACGTAGGAACGCTCCACGGCTGCCTCTAGTTGCGGTGGTTAGTCAGGGTACTGCAATCTCATAGATTCCAACTGCTCTGGTGTATTTCCTTTTTTACCTGCACTCCTCAGCTACCGTAACATAACAGCTGGTATCCAAGGTACACTGCAGTTGACTAAGCGATGTTACCCCCAGTGTCCCTGTGCTGATCGCTGCTGAGCTGCCTGTTTGGCAGCTCAGCAGCGATAATGTAGCGATACACCAGTGATCCTGATCGTTGTTGGGATCGCTGGTGTATCGCTATGTGAGACCCAGCCTTTATACACATCACAGTGTCTAATGCACCGAGGAAACCCTCAGCCACAAACGGGCATGTGCGATATGTCTAAATTACCCCTATGGACGATCATATGTCCACAACAGAAAGCATACGTGCCATACAAGAATGAACGGTGTGCCATCTATAATGTGTATATTATGTAGAATTACTATACAGTCATGGCCAAAAGTTTTGAGAATGACACAAATATTAATTTTTACAAAGTCTACTGCTTCACTTTTTCTAATGGCAATTTGCATATACTCCAGAATGTTATAAAGAGTGATCAGCTTAACAGCAATTACTTGCAAAGTCAATATTTGGCTAGAAAATGAACTTTATCCCCCAAAACACATTTCAACATCATTGCAGCCCTGCCTTAAAAGGACCAGCTAACCTCTTTTCAGTGATTTCTCCATTAACACAGGTGTGGGTGTTGATGAGGACATGGCTGGAGATCAATCTGTCATGATTAAGTAAGAATGACACCACTGGACACTTTAAAAGGAGGCTGGTGCTTGGCATCATTGTTTCTTTTCTGTTAACCATGGTTATCTCTAAAGAAACACGTGCAGTCATCATTGCAATGCACAAAAATGGCCTAACAGGGAAGAGTATCGCAGCTAGAAAGATTGCACCTCAGTCAACAATCTATCGCATCATCAAGAACTTCAAGGAGAGAGGTTCCATTGTTGCCAAAAAGGCTCCAGGGCGCCCAAGAAAGACCAGCAAGCGCCAGGACCGTCTCTTAAAAGTGTTTCAGCTGCGGGATCGGGCTACCAGCAGTGCAGAGCTTGCTCAGGAATGGCAGCAGGCAGGTGTGAGTGCATCTGCACGCACTGTGAGGCGGAGACTCTTGGAGCAAGGCCTGGTCTCAAGGAGGGCAGCAAAGAAGCCATTTCTCTCCAGAAAAAACATCATGGACAGACTGATATTCTGCAAAAGGTACAGGCAGTGGACTGCTGAGGACTGGGGTAAATTTATTTTCTCTGATGAATCCCCTTTTCGATTGTTTGGGACATCAGGAAAACGCCTCATTCGGAGAAGACAAGGTGAGCGCTACCACCAGTCTTGTCTCATGCCAACTGTTAAGCATCCTGAAGCCATTCATGTGTGGGGTTGCTTCTCAGCCAAGGGAATCGGCTATCTCACAGTCTTGCCTAAAAACACAGCCATGAATAAAGAATGGTACCAGAATGTCCCCCAAGAGCAACTTCTCCCAACCCTCCAAGAGCAGTTTGGCGATCAACAATGCCTTTTCCAGCATGATGGAGCACCTTGCCATAAAGCAAAGGTGATAACTAAATGGCTCAGGGAACAAAACATAGAGATTTTGGGTCCATGGCCTGGAAACTCCCCAGATCTTAATCCCATTGAGAACTTGTGGTCAATCATCAAGAGACGGGTGGACAAACAAAAACCTAAAAATTCTGACAAAATGAAAGCATTGATTGTGCAAGAATGGACTGCTATCAGTCAGGATTTGGTCCAGAAGTTGATTGAGAGCATGCCAGGGAGAATTGCAGAGGTCCTGAAGAAGAAGGGTCAACACTGCAAATATTGACTTGCTGCATTAACTCATTCTAATTGTCAATATAAGCTTTTGTTACTCATATGTTTGCAATTATTATATTTCTGTCTGTGATAAAAACATCTCTCAAACACACATAAAAACCAGAGGGCAGCAGATCATGTGAAAATATAATATTTGTGTCATTCTCAAAACTTTTGGCCATGACTGTACAAGAGAAAGGAGAAAAGAAAAAACAATTCAATAAATGGATGCAAGGTCTGAACAAAGATTGATACCAATGGGGAATCTGGGGTCCAATTCCAGACTCCACGAGGCTTTTCTGGGGTGTACTTTTTATACCAGTCTACCCCTTATCTGGTCTGGTAACATATTCACTCCCCACAGCTGTAAAGTGATGATATTCCTATTGTGTTGTATGAAATGTTGTGATGCTGCAGATGTATTACGTGTTGTGGGGCTGAGAACGTCCCTAATGTGTCCCCAATGTGGTGACTTAAGGTTCTGACCGTGCACCCCACATATTGCAGAGGACAAGTGTCACACTGTATGATGTCAGTGACGTGTGGAGCTACAACTAATGAGACGTCCAATATTAGATTATTCTGTTTAGTAGATGTCGGCTGACTTTCTTGTAGAGATATAAACTAGGAGAAATGATGTTACCGATAATAACGTCCCTCTCAGCAATGAAGGAACAACCAGGTGTCAGAATCTCTGCTAGATCCTCGTCAGTGAATAAAATAGGTAAATGTTCTCTGATAATATTCACTGTATTATAGAAATCTTCCCTGCAGCCAGTATTGGATTTATCTCTAGACTGATGTTTCTTTCTTGATGTTTTACGGTGATGTATGAATATCGGACATTGTGGGGGATTTTCCATTAATCATTCTATTTGTTAGTGCACCCAATGCCAAACCCTCCTCCAAAAGACAATGTAAGGAGTACTGAAAGAATCAGTAGGATCTCCATCTACAGTCATGGCCAAAAGTTTTGAGAATGACACAATTATATTTTCACATGATCTGCTGCCCTCTGGTTTTTATGTGTGTTTGACAGATGTTTTTATCACAGACAGAAATATAATAATTGCAAACATATGAGTAACAAAAGCTTATATTGACAGTTAGAATGAGTTAATGCAGCAAGTCAATATTTGCAGTGTTGACCCTTCTTCTTCAGGACCTCTGCAATTCTCCCTGGCATGCTCTCAATCAACTTCTGGACCAAATCCTGACTGATAGCAGTCCATTCTTGCACAATCAATCCTTTCATTTTGTCAGAATTTTTAGGTTTTTGTTTGTCCACCCGTCTCTTGATGATTGACCACAAATTCTCAATGGGATTAAGATCTGGGGAGTTTCCAGGCCATGGACCCAAAATCTCTTTGTTTTGTTCCCTGAGCCATTTAGTTATCACCTTTGCTTTATGGCAAGGTGCTCCATCATGCTGGAAAAGGCATTGTTGATCGCCAAACTGCTCTTGGAGGGTTGGGAGAAGTTGCTCTTGGAGGACATTCTGGTACCATTCTTTATTCATGGCTGTGTTTTTAGGCAAGACTGTGAGAGAGCCGATTCCCTTGGCTGAGAAGTAACCCCACACATGAATGGTTTCAGGATGCTTAACAGTTGGCATGAGACAAGACTGGTGGTAGCGCTCACCTTGTCTTCTCCGAATGAGGCGTTTTCCTGATGTCCCAAACAATCGAAAAGGGGATTCATCAGAGAAAATAACTTTACCCCAGTCCTCAGCAGTCCACTGCCTGTACCTTTTGCAGAATATCAGTCTGTCCATGATGTTTTTTCTGGAGAGAAATGGCTTCTTTGCTGCCCTCCTTGAGACCAGGCCTTGCTCCAAGAGTCTCTCCCTCACAGTGCGTGCAGATGCACTCACACCTGCCTGCTGCCATTCCTGAGCAAGCTCTGCACTGCTGGTAGCCCGATCCCGCAGCTGAAACACTTTTAAGAGACGGTCCTGGCGCTTGCTGGTCTTTCTTGGGCGCCCTGGAGCCTTTTTGGCAACAATGGAACCTCTCTCCTTGAAGTTCTTGATGATGCGATAGATTGTTGACTGAGGTGCAATCTTTCTAGCTGCAGTACTCTTCGCTGTTAGGCCATTTTTGTGCATTGCAATGATGACTGCACGTGTTTCTTTAGAGATAACCATGGTTAACAGAAGAGAAACAATGATGCCAAGCACCAGCCTCCTTTTAAAGTGTCCAGTGGTGTCATTCTTACTTAATCATGACAGATTGATCTCCAGCCGTGTCCTCATCAACACCCACACCTGTGTTAATGGAGCAATCACTGAAAAGAGGTTAGCTGGTCCTTTTAAGGCAGGGCTGCAATGATGTTGAAATGTGTTTTGGGGGATAAAGTTCATTTTCTAGCCAAATATTGACTTTGCAAGTAATTGCTGTTAAGCTGATCACTCTTTATAACATTCTGGAGTATATGCAAATTGCCATTAGAAAAAGTGAAGCAGTAGACTTTGTAAAAATTAATATTTGTGTCATTCTCAAAACTTTTGTCCATGATGTAGAGTGCGGTATATGTTAGTATTGTTTGTTCTTAACCTCCCGTTCATACAAGCCACTATCCAGACCTGTAACTGAACCCCCTTTGTCTGAAGCTCTAATGACTTTATTAGGGTTGTGCTTGGGGCGGTATTTGACATTCATGCTGCCCTAGGCACTTTATGTGGTCACACCCCCTCCTGGTAAGTCAGACTTAAAGTGCCCATACCCTTTAGGCCTCCACACGTCCTGAAGACACTTACACACGTACACCCACTATAATTTATAGGGCTGCGCACATGTTCACACAGACCGTGTGACCCACAAGTGACATGTCAGTTTATTCTGGCAGTGTGTCGACCCGCCACCACAATTGTGGATTACCAGGGCTATGGGGTACTCAGAGCCGAGCCCATGGAAGTCTATGGGGTTGTCACAGGTAGCGGTGGCTCGGTCTGTGGCCCTGGCGGTCTGGCGTATGTTTGGGGGAATATTTACAGGGGATTTGATATATTTACAGTTCGTGACGCCACCTGTAGTTCTCTGGTAATTTGTACCAGCGCTGCTGTAGATCTCTGAGGGGATGGTGAGGCAGCTAGATGTCGGGTCCCCTACAGGTGGGACTCTTCCCTCAGGTCGATAGTTATGGTGGGATTGTGCAGGGATGCAATTAAATAACTCAGTCTCACACCGTCAGCGTCTTTCCATACCTTTTACTTGTAAGATGGTAAGGCAGGTCCCAGGGAGGCTGATGGGGTTGATGGAGGATGAGTTTTGAGGCAACGGCTGAGCAAGGCAGGGGCCTCCTTTACTTTCCAATGATGATGAGTCCAACCAGCATAAAGCGTAGTTCACTCCTGAAACTTCAGCTATTTCAAAGCTGTACTGCCCGGTCAGTTTTGTGGTGGAGCCTTCCAGTGATGAAACTAGGTTCTTCTATGCTTGGGCTAGCTCAAAGTTCCTATTCCACCTGACCCCTGTTACGTACTGACACTTCAAGGGCTGCTTTCTGTTACCTAAGGTCCAGTAAGCCTCTGGTTCTTTTACCACTATGCGTGAAGCTATAGTGATGCTTCGGTCTCCAGTGACCGGTGACAATGTGCAGGATACTTTAATCCTAAAGCACTTCTGATTTCCTTCCACTGTGCCTTTCGACTTGCTCAAACTCTCAATCTCAGCACTGACTAGGCTAAGGTGAACTGGCTCACCTATACTAGCCTCCACTACTGTACTGTCTCTCTGAATCGACAGGAATCTTGGTGCTCCAGACAGGCACTCCTTCTCTCTCCCTTCACCTCAGGAGAAGCCACCAGACTCTCTTGTGCTAAAAACCACACCCCTCTACACCCCTGCTGGGTGTGTCCGAAGTGTATGTCATGTGGAGCCCTTAACCGTTACCTCTCCACTCATCCTCCTGGTATTGTGTACCTTAAATACCAGGGCTACACATTCCCCCATGGTAAAAGACAGCACTCCCGGGCTGTGAAATACAAAGAGACATTTTGTTTATGCATTAAACATTAACATTAACAATAAACATTAATTCGTCCCATCCGGGAGGTAAGGATTTCTTGAACGTTGCAATCAAAACATTAAATATAGAAAAATACAAAATATCAAATAGACATTCTCATATACATAGACGACAATATTCTTGTGAAGGACCCGCACCAAACCTTCAACGTGGGTGCTGGGTGGGCTGCAGGACATCTGAATGCAGACCTCACTCAGTGCCTCACCATACGGGTTTTATGTTCAGAGGTAAGTCAAGGCTTCGTGTGAAACCATTATAAGGCACCTTAGTGCAACTATTTACAAGATACAGTTTTTGGGCTGGCTCAGTCCTCAGCCTCTGAGTCCATTATAAGACACAATAAGGAAAAGACACATATATATATACTTTTTACAATATTCACATTAATTTGTTAAAATTACTGCTGGTATCGAATGGGTATCTTCCCTTTTGTGATTCGCTCTGATCTACGTGGAGTAGCTTCAGGTATATTAAGTTGTGATCTGTCTGCACTGCGTAACGGCAAACTATAGAACTGCCTCAATCTTTCTATGGATCTGGCAAGCGTACTGATGGCTGGGCGGTGTGAGTCAGCTTCACCAGGGGATCCCATAGTATGGGGCGCTGCTTCTGATGATCCTTCTTGAGATTCCGCAGGTTGAGGTGTTGCTGGAATGGGTAACTCCTGAACGGGCTCAACTGGCACCACGGGCACAACTGGAGATAGAACTTCCTCTTGTGGCTGATAAAACTGCAACACTGGAACTATTACAGCATCTCCCAGTCGGGGCCAATCCGCAGGAAAATCTCCCAGATCCGTGTGTATGACCTCTTCCTTTCTTTCTTCTTGATTGATGACAGGGTTCTTTTCACAAAGCTTTAAGGGTTCTGGACACAATTTCAAATGGTCTCTGGACACAGTGGTTATTGTTCTTCCTCCGTCCTTACTGATGACACAAACTTTTCTGTTGTCATATTTGGAATCTTGTACAACGTAGGGTTCTTGTTCCCACTGGTTATCCAATTTGTGCATTTTCCTTTTCCTTTTCAATACCACTTCTCCAGGCATCAAAGGCTTGGCAGGAGCTGTAATGTATGTGGTACAGTTCATATAGCGTCTTGTGCTTGGGTGCGATGAAAATACTTGAGACACAGGTTGATAAAGAAAGTCTTGTATTGCTTCATACAAATTGGCAAAAATAAACACACAGGTTGCAAACACAGAAGCAGGAGACACAGCAGGCCAGAGTAATCTAAGCTCAGCAATAACTCTCCACAACAGATTCAGATCTTCTTCTCTGTTACCGCAAGTCCATGCAAACGTGAGGCTCTCAAGAGCAGAGTTCAGAGTCCACAAGTGCTTCAGAGTTCCTCAGTAGGAATGGCTGGAGTACAAGGTCCAAGGCTTCAGGAGTCAGAACACAGGTTCACTGCAGGCTAGATTCTGAAGCACTGATTGCTCAGCTGTGGCTGTTTAAGAAGCAAACGGAGAGAATCAGGGCGGGAACATGCAAGCTGGAAAACTCCATTTTGACTGAGGGCAAGATAGCTGCAGCAAAACAGAAAGCAAAATGGCCGACGAACAAACTGAGTTTCAGAAACAGATACACAGAACCTTACATTACTCCCCCCTTAGGGACAACCTCCGGATGACCTCAGACCAGGCTTGTGTGGGTACCTCTGATGAAACTGACGGAGCAAGCGAGGAGCATTAACGTTATTGACTGGCTCCCATGAGTTGTCCTCCACTGGGTAGCCCTGCCATTTAATCAGATATTGTAACTGATTTCTATACAACCTGGAATCTAAAATCCTTTCCACCACAAATTCTTCCTGACCATCGACTAGCACTGGGTCAGGGCAAGGAGAAGAACGTCCAGGAAACGTATTGGGTGTCGCAGCCTTTAGTAGGGATACATGAAAGACAGGGTGGATTCTCATAGTTCTGGGCAATTGAAGACGACAAGCAACGGCACTTATAATCTTACTGATTTTATAGGGTCCAATGTACTTATGTCCCAACTTAGACGATGGAATCCTTAACTTAAGATTTCTGGTTGACAGCCAGACCAGGTCTCCTACCTTAAAAGCTGGTGCAGGTTTACGAAATTTATCTGCTGCCTTCTTGTACCTTTCCTGAGCCGATTCCAGATTCTCCTTTAGAAGATCCATATTCTTCTGTAAAGTCGTGACTCTTTCAGCCACTGCTGGCAAAGGCGTCTCTATGGGAAATCGTGGTAGAATGTTAGGATGATAACCTAGATTAGAGTAAAAAGGAGACTGTTTAGTGGAGGCACTCTGAGAGTTGTTGTAAGAGAACTCAGCCAATGGAAGTAGATCCACCCAATCATCCTGTAGGTGGCAGATAAAGCAGCGGAGATACTGCTCCAGGGTTTGATTGGTTCGTTCGGTTTGTCCATTAGTCTGGGGATGAAAAGCAGAAGAAAGGTTTACTTTAATGTCCAATGCTGCACAGAAATTTTGCCAAAACCTAGAAGTGAATTGCACCCTCGATCCGAAATAACCTCATCCGGTACTCCATGTAAACGAAACACATCTTTAATCATCAAATCTGATGTCTGTTTTGCAGTGGGTAAGCCGACACAAGGGATAAAATGAGCTGCCTTTGTTAAACGGTCAACCACCACTAGAATAGTGTTCTTCCCTTGAGAGGTTGGTAATTCCACAATGAAGTCCATAGAAATGGATCCCCACGGGCGGGACGGGGTGGGAAGAGGCTGTAACAGACCAGTTGGTGAAGAGCGAGGTGTTTTGCATCTTGCACAAACCTCACACGAAGTGACATAGTCCAAAACATCCTTCCTACAAGTGGGCCACCAAAAGAAACGAGAAAGAAATTCCTGTGTCTTTAGAATTCCTCTATGCCCGGCTATTTTGGAATCGTGAATGAGTTGCAATACTCTCAATCTGACTGTTTCAGGTATATACAGACGTTGTCCCAGAATCCACACACCATTCTTAAAGACAAGACTTACGTCCCTTGGGGGTTGAGCCAAAAAAGAATCCGCATGGTATGCTTCCTTGATGTCTTTAATTAGGTCTTGATGATGAATCACTCCTAGGAATCTAGAGTCAGGAAGAATAGTCTTAGGAGGAGTAATTGGACGTGTCTCTGCTGAGTAAATCCTAGAGAGTGCATCAGCCTTTCCATTGCGCGATCCTGGTCTATAAGAAATAATAAAATTAAATTGGTTTAAGAAAAGATTCCAGCGAGCCTGGCGAGGAGTCAGGCACTTAGCCGACCTGATAAACTCAAGATTACGATGGTCTGTCAGAACGACTATTTGCTGTGCAGCTCCTTGAAGAAGGTGTCTCCATTCTTTGAAGGCGGCAATAATGGCCAACAACTCTCTATTGCCCACATCGTAGTTCTTCTCAGCCGAAGACAACTGCTGGGAAAAGAAGGCACAGGGATGCAAGACATTCTTCTCACCTGTTCTCTGAGAGAGTATAGCTCCCACGGCACAGTCTGAAGCATCCACCTCTATTATGAAGGCAAGCTCTGGGTTGGGATGTACTAGGATAGGTGCAGTGGTAAATTTATCTTTTAGACGGGAAAATGCTTCCTGGGCTTGGGGAGTCCAGGAGAACTTACACTCTTTCCGGGTAAGTTGGGTGATAGGTGACACTACCTCAGAGAAATTTCTAATGAAACGTCTATAGAAGTTTGCAAACCCGATGAAGCGCTGTACCTCCTTCACATTTCTAGGACTTGGCCAATCATTGATGGCTTGGGTTTTACTTCCATCCATACTAATTCCTTGTGTAGACAGTACATACCCCAGAAATTGAATTTCGGTCTTATGGAATTCACACTTTTCAAGCTTGATGTAAAGATGATTTTGTCTTAGACGTTCCAAGACCATTCTCACATGTCCATGATGTTCCTCTGTGGAGTTAGAAAAAATTAAAATATCATCCAAATAAATTACCACGAATGTATCTAGGAGATCCCTGAAGATGTCATTCACCAAGTGTTGGAAAGTGGCTGGGGCGGTACTCAGACCAAAAGGCATAACCAGATATTCAAAGTGTCCATAGCGTGACCTGAATGCAGTCTTCCATTCATCCCCAGGTCTAATACGGACTAAGTTATAGGCCCCACGAAGATCTAGTTTAGAAAAAATTTTGGCATGTCGCACTCTCTCCAATAACTCAGGGATTAAAGGCAATGGATAACGGTTTCTAATAGTAACCTTATTGAGTTCCCTATAGTCTACGCATGGTCTCAGGGATCCATCTTTCTTCTTTACAAAGAATATGGGTGCCCTGCAGGAGATGAAGAGGGGCGTATGAAGCCCTTGGCTAGATTTTCGTCTATGTACTCTTTTAAAGCCTTCAGCTCGGGCCCCGCCAGGGGGTAGATCTTACCAAAAGGTATCTCTGCTCCAGGCAATAATTCAATTGGACAATCATATGGACGGTGAGGAGGAAGCTGGTCAGCGTTCTTCTTGTCACATAAATCCACATAGTCCTGGTATACAGCTGGTAGTTCAGGGACTGACATGGTTCCTTTAGGAACAGAGCAAGCTGAAATTTTTGGACTCATCTGTTTCTCTGGAAAGTGTAATTCCTTGGTCTCCCAGTTAATGGTAGGATTCTGAGCCTGCAGCCATGGTAGCCCTAGAATAATGGGAAAGTGAGGAGAAGAGATAAGCATAAAGGACAGTTTCTCTTGATGATCTTTACCCATAAGAACCTTTAAAGGCTCTGTTTCCTGATCCACTGGTCCAGAGGTCAGCAGGGAGCCATCCACAGTTTCCATCTGTACTGGAGTAGCCTTCTTCACTGAACGTATTCCCTGTTTTAGAGCAAAGGAGACATCCATAAAATTTCCACTTGCACCTGAGTCGATCATAGCAGAGCTAGACACCCAGGCTGAGTCAACCCAGAGTTTGATGGAAAGAAAACAGTGAGAATTGTTTTTCTTACAACTCAGCTGGGACACCGCTGAGGAAACTTGAAAGATGGCAGCATTTACACAGTCAACGTCCTCAGAGGTAACGGAGTTTAAGTCCGAGAAATCAAGATCTGTTGCTGCAGCTCTCTCTGGAGCCTGAGGCTCGGACCTGACAGATCCCCTCTCGCAACACTCACAATGAATGAGTGCTGCAGTAGTCTTGCGAGAACGGCTGGGACAGTTAATAATAAAGTGCCCTGACTTACCACAATAAAAACATAGATTCTCCTTAAAACGATGTTCCTTGCGTGCATCACTAACCCGTCGTAGTAAAGAGTCTACCTGCATGGGTTCAGGTTCAGGTTCCCGTGTAATCCTATTCAAAGGTTCCTTAGCTGGAGAGGAAGGTAGGAAAAGGTTAGTACGATTGCTTTCGAACCATCTCTCTTGCCTGCGTTCAGTTAAACGAGTATCAATACGGATGCAGTAGTTAATAAAGTCACCTAACGCAGTGGGAGGGTCGGCACGAGCAAGTTCATCCTTAATCAGTGGGGATAACCCCTTTCGAAAAATAGATTTTTTGGCGGAATTGTCCCAGGTGGTATCAAGGGCCCATCTCCTGAAATCCAAGGCATATTCAGCTACCGAGTGCTTACCTTGGCGCAAAGCTAACATGGCTGCTTCAGCTGTTGCACCTCGATTGGGGTCATCAAACACCTGCCCCATGGCTGAAATAAAATCATCAAGGTGATTCAAACAATCATCCTCAGTCTCAATCAGAGGGTTTGCCCATATCAAAGCCTTGTTGGTAAGCAACATAATTATAGTAAGCACCTTAGATCGTTCAGTAGGAAATTGTGAAGCATGTGCAGAAAAAAAAAGATTGCATTGATTAATAAATCCCCTGAATTTCTCACGTTCACCGCCAAAACGAAAAGGGGGCAACTTGGGAATCCCAGAACTCGGGGCCACGGCAGGAGCCTGGACTCGCCCCTCCAGAACCTCAATCCTGGCTCGCAAATCCTGGGTAGTCTGTCCAACCACTTGCAAATTGTGATTATTTAGGTCCTGAAGATTTGTAAAACGGGTCTTTATATTCTGCAAATCTGCAAGGATATTATCAGTCACTCCGCAAAGTTCCTTTATGCGGGCCTCCATTTTCCAGATCTTTTAAGACAGGATACTGGAAGAAGAGGAGAGAAAAAAAAACAATAGTGTTCACCTGTGGCAACACTGAAGAAAGAAAAAACTTTAAGGGAACTGCTCACCTGGAATGGTTGTGAGAAGTCACAACCACTATCATCACAGAAAGCTTTCAACCAGACATCTGATATCCAGAGTTTCAGCAGACAAAAAGAGAAGAGAGAAAAAAAAAAAAACAATAGTGTTTACCTGTGATAACACTGCAGAAAAAAAAACTTAAGGGAATTGCTCACCTGGAATGGTTGTGAGAAGTCACAACCACTGTCATCACAGAAAGTACAACCGGACATCCGATATCCACAGTACAGCAGACAAGCCTTTCCAGACCCAGCAGACACTAACGTTTGGCTTCAGAATCTTGTAATGTATGTGGTACAGTTCATATAGCGTCTTGTGCTTGGGTGCGATGAAAATACTTGAGACACAGGTTGATAAAGAAAGTCTTGTATTGCTTCATACAAATTGGCAAAAATAAACACACAGGTTGCAAACACAGAAGCAGGAGACACAGCAGGCCAGAGTAATCTAAGCTC
Source organism: Oophaga sylvatica (assembly GCA_033576555.1). Lineage (NCBI taxonomy): Eukaryota > Metazoa > Chordata > Amphibia > Anura > Dendrobatidae > Oophaga > Oophaga sylvatica. The sequence goes on from JARQOD010002957.1 coordinate 18,648, forward strand.
AGCAATAACTCTCCACAACAGATTCAGATCTTCTTCTCTGTTACCGCAAGTCCATGCAAACGTGAGGCTCTCAAGAGCAGAGTTCAGAGTCCACAAGTGCTTCAGAGTTCCTCAGTAGGAATGGCTGGAGTACAAGGTCCAAGGCTTCAGGAGTCAGAACACAGGTTCACTGCAGGCTAGATTCTGAAGCACTGATTGCTCAGCTGTGGCTGTTTAAGAAGCAAACGGAGAGAATCAGGGCGGGAACATGCAAGCTGGAAAACTCCATTTTGACTGAGGGCAAGATAGCTGCAGCAAAACAGAAAGCAAAATGGCCGACGAACAAACTGAGTTTCAGAAACAGATACACAGAACCTTACAGGAGCATTTCTGTTGTAAATATCTTCCTGTTTCTCCCGTGCCTTGTTGAGACTTTCTTCTACGCAGACTTGCACTCGTCTGTACTGCTCTTGCCGATTGATGTCCCAGTTTTCAATGGCGTCGTCTGCCTCCGGTTCTACCACTCCAAGTTCTAAATCCATTGGTAGTCTTCCGGGCCTTGCTCTCATAAGATAGGCTGGAGTGCAGTTAGTGGAACTTACAGGTATATGGTTATACAAATCAACCAAATCAGGTAGTAAGTCCGGCCATCGATTCCTGTCTTCCAACGGTATGGATCTCAACAAGTCAAGGACAATATGGTTCATTTTTTCGCAAAGACCGTTGGTTTGAGGGTGGTATGGTGTTGTTCTAATTTTCTTGCACCCGTACATGTGACAGAATTCCTTGAATAAATCAGCTTCGAAAGCAGGTCCTTGATCGGTTAATACTTGCTCCGGATACCCATGCGGTCTGCAGAAGCTTGCTTGAAAGGTTTTCGCTGCCGTCACTGCGGTCTGGTCCTTAACTGGAACAACCACCAGAAATCTAGAGTAATGGTCCACCATGGTCAAGGCGTATGAGTATCCAGATCTACTTGGCGACAATTTGACGTGGTCCAGGGCCACAATCTCCAGGGGGCGAGTCGTCCGGATAGGTTGCAGGGGTGCCTTCTGACTACCGTAGTCCTTTCTTCTGAGACCACAGGGTCCACAGTTCCGACACCACCTCTCAATGGAGCTGCGCATCCCTACCCAGTAGAACCGGCATCTCAACAGGGTCTCCAGTTTTCTCCAGCCAAAGTGTCCTGCTTGATCGTGGTATGCTTCCAACACCATTTGGACGTCTGCCTTGGGGACCACTATTTGCCAGACCATCTCATGGGTTCTGGGGTTGACGTATCTCCTGCACAACTTCTCACGGTATAGGAACAACCTGCTTTTCTCGTTCCACAGGAGCTTTGCTGACATAGGTGCATCCTTTTCCAAGGAGGAACCTTCCTGTCTTAACAACTCCTTGATGCGGCTGACCACTGGATCACTGTCCTGAGTCTCTTTCCAGCTGTGATGGGGTAAAGGATTTAATGTTGCACCATACTGCTTTCTGTTGACTCGATGCTCGTGGACTACCCCATTTCGATGGAACGCAGGTAGCTCAATTTCTTCCAGGTCGTCCGATTCTTCTTCCGTGTCAGAGTCATGCGGCATTCGGGACAATGCGTCAGCATTAGCATTCTTTCGACCTGCCCGGTACTTGATAGTAAACTGGTAATTGGACAACCGAGCCATCCATCGCTGCTCCATGGCACCCAGCTTGGCGGTTTCCAGGTGCGTTAAGGGGTTGTTATCTGTAAACGCAGTGAACCGATTGGAGGCCAGATAATGCTTAAATCTTTCAGTAATGGCCCAGACCAGCGCCAGAAACTCCAGCTTGAAGCTGCTATAATTTTCCGGATTCCTCTCAGTTGGCCTGAGTTTTCTGCTGGCATATGCGATGACTTTTTCTTGGCCATTCTGCTTCTGACTGAGAACTGCTCCCAAACCTTCATTACTGGCGTCGGTGTACAACAGGAACGGTTGGCTGTAATCAGGATAGGTTAAGATCTCATCACCTGTAAGGATCTCTTTCATCTTTTGGAATGCTTCAGCCTGTTCCTTACCCCAATTGAAGGGAGGATTTCTGCTCTTTAGGGATTGTCCTACTAGGAGGTCCTGTAAAGGGGCTGCCTTCTTCGTGTAATCTTTCACGAATCTCCTGTAGTAACCCGTTAGTCCCAGGAACTGTCGCACTTCCTTAAGGTTCTTCGGCTCCGGCCACTTCTGGATGGCAGTGACTTTCTCTGGGTCCGGCGCTACTCCTTCCGAACTGACGATGTGCCCCAAGTATTGTAAAAAAAAAAAGGGGGGAGGAAGCCAGCGCAGCACATGATCAGCATGAAATAATTTGTGTGCATCTGCACATAATTCTAACTGTTTTTTAAAATTGAGACATTTAGCAAACAATTGATCAATTCTTTGAGCTACCCCGCCACGACAAGGCATTCTCATATGGGGCATACTCAATTTTAAAAAACAGTTAGAATTATGTGCAGATGCATACAAATTATTCCATGCTGATCATGTGCTGCGCTGGCTTCCTCCCCCCTTTTTTTTTGCCCCAAGTATTGTACCTTCTGTTTGAGTAGATGGCATTTTGAGGGTTTTAACTTCATCCCGTACCTGGACAGGGACTCGAATACTTCTGCCAGGTGCTTCAGATGATCCTCATAAGTCTTGGAATACACGATAACGTCGTCTAGGTATAGCAGCACGGTTTCAAAATTGAGATGTCCCAGGCAATTCTCCATCACTCTCTGAAATGTTCCTGGGGCACTGCTGAGCCCAAACGGCATTCTGTCGAACTCACAGAGCCCCATTGGGGTGGTGAAAGCCGTTTTCTCACGATCCTCCTCAGCCACAGCCACTTGCCAGTAACCACTAGTCAGATCAAGGGTAGAAAAGTAGTTAGCCGTTTTCAGAGCAGCTAATGATTCCTCTATACGTGGTAACGGGTATGCATCCTTGTGTGTTATGCGGTTCACCTGCCTGTAATCCACACACATTCTCATACTACCATCTTTCTTTTTAACCAGAACTAGAGGGGCTGCCCAGGGGCTACAACTATCCCTTATCACCCCGGCTTTCTTCATATCATGCAACATTTCTTTAGCCTTCTGATAATGGGCTGGGGGTATAGGCCTGTACCGCTCCTTGATGGGAGGATGACTGCCTGTAGGGATATGATGTTGGACTCCCTTAATTACCCCAAAATCAAGTGGGTGCTTGCTAAACACTTGGGCATACTCTTGCACCACCCGTAATACCCCTTGCTTCTGGTGAGCGGGAGAGGTGTCCGTCCCAACATGGAGTTGCTTACACCATTCCGCCACCTGGGTTGCCGGGTCATTATCCTCCGCTATTTGGCGGGAGTCTAAGGACTCAGCCGGGAGAATAGAATTATTGTCGACAGCATGTAGTTTAGCAATGGTTGCATAACGGGGTAAATTTACCTCATCATCTCCCCAATTGAGAAGCCGTACCGGTACTCTTCCATTCACCACTTCTACTACTCCTCTAGCAGTCATAAGTGTAGGTCTATGTTCTGAATGGTGGGGTTCTACTACAGCTTGGTAATTCTGTCCTCTCAGACCTATGGCTGCCCTGCACCAGATAATCATTTCACTCATTGGGGGTATCACAATAGGATCCGAGTCAGTGACCCGTACATTACCAATTTCGCCGTCTGTAAGCTTCGCTTGCTGCTGACACACCAGGGCCTGGATCTCTCTTTGGATTACTCCTTTCTGCCTTGGTCGGGCAATCTCAGCGAGCTGTTGGAGCAAGAACACAACTTCTCCCAAACAATTACCGATAATGTTAGTACCCAAAATTATATTTAAACCGTTCTCCTCATTTACAGTCTTTACTACCAGAAGCCCCTGGTCTTTCAACTCCTCTCTGCCCACCTTTACATCTACACATTTTGTCCCGAGTACTTCTACAGGAAGACCATTAGAAGCATACACGGTAAAGTCAGGGCTCGGGGGTTTAAGACTGTCCATTGACCAGTACTTAGTATATAGGGCATCAGGTATTAGGGTCACCTGGGACCCAGTGTCTAACAATGCCGGAACTGCAATACCATCTAAGATGATAGACAGGTAGGGTCGCCCACCCACATACCTGCGGTTCCAGTCTAGGGGGCCTGACGGGTATTCTCCTGGGTGTTGGCCCTTGGACCCAGGTTCTGCCCGTTTAAAGGACACTGTGGAGACATATGACCTTTCCGGTTGCATCGGTAGCAGATGATCTCTCGACGAGGAGGGTGTTGATCAGAGGTCGCTCCTGGGGGTGGCGTTGTCCTCCTCCGGGGGGGCGACGTCTTCTTTCTTCTCCGGTGCATCCACGGGACGTCTTCTGGGCAGTCAGCTAACAAGATCTTCCCTTCCTCCTCTTTCCGCAGCTGCAGGGCACTCATCACAGCAGCCAGATTTTTAGTCAGCTGGCGCACCTCTGAGCGCAGACAATCCAATTCACTGGGAGGTGTCATCTGCGCTTTGGCTTCGGCCACTAACGGGGAACAGGGGGTTACTGCCAGTTCCAGAGTGACTTCAGCCTGATGATGTTGGATTGCCACTTCAGGTTTGCCCAGGGGCCGCAGCCCTTTTATTGCCATGTCTTTTAGGGCATCAAAGGTAGCATCCGGATGATCTAAGGACCACCAATTTACAGTTCTGCGTTCCTCTTGGGATCTCAATCCCTGTATAAATTGTTCTTTCAGCATTTTATTCTCATCGATAGCATTTAAATTATTAATCTGCTTAAGAGCTCTCAGGGCTCCTTGTAGTCGGCAAGCGTAGTCCCGGATGCTGTCACCTGGCTGTTGTGAACAGTGATAGAAGGCCATCCGGAGATCCGTTTCTGTGCGGTCTTCAAATATGGCATGCAGCTTAAGGAAGATCGCAGGTACCGACTCCTGATCAACGGTATCCCAAGTCTCCACTTCCCTCTCAGCAGCGCCAGTTAGCTGCCCTATTAGCACAGCAGCTTTTTGTCTCTCAGGCATGGAGTACATTTCTAGGATGCTGCATAACTTCCGCTTGAAGCCTGCTAATGTGCCTGGCTCACCGCTGTACTGGGGAAGCCATTTTGCCCCAGGCATATATGGAAGCGTTAGTGGCATGATCGGGACTACCGGACTGGGTGCGGGACCTGCGCCCCCATCTGGCGCTACAATACCAGGCGGTGCGGGATTGGGGCCTCCGGCTGGGGCCGCACTGTCAGCCGGTTGTTGTGACATCTTAGCGCCCCCTTGGTTAAACGGAGCCTACGGTTTCAGACGCTGCTATTTCACAGGCACAGCAGTGGGAACAGGACCTTCGTCGCAGGCGCTCTGATGTCAGAGCGTTCACTTCCTGTTGCAGGACCTGCCGATGAGTCAGAGCCGGGGGCGTGTCCAAGACTCTGCGCGCTCTTTCAGGTACGCCCACCTTCTTCTCCAGCGCCTGAGGGCGCGAATCTGGCGGCAAATATGGCGGTATTTGGCGCCAAACAACAGCAACAGTCTTTTTCACCAAAACACTCCACAGGCACACAGGGCTCGCAATGCTGCAAGTTTCGTATCCTGTTCGTGACGCCAAAGTTTTGTGTCGACCCGCCACCACAATTGTGGATTACCAGGGCTATGGGGTACTCAGAGCCGAGCCCATGGAAGTCTATGGGGTTGTCACAGGTAGCGGTGGCTCGGTCTGTGGCCCTGGCGGTCTGGCGTATGTTTGGGGGAATATTTACAGGGGATTTGATATATTTACAGTTCGTGACGCCACCTGTAGTTCTCTGGTAATTTGTACCAGCGCTGCTGTAGATCTCTGAGGGGATGGTGAGGCAGCTAGATGTCGGGTCCCCTACAGGTGGGACTCTTCCCTCAGGTCGATGGTTATGGTGGGGTTGTGCAGGCATGCAATTAAATAACTCAGTCTCACACCGTCAGCGTCTTTCCATACCTTTTACTTGTTAGATGGTAAGGCAGGTCCCAGGGAGGCTGATGGGGTTGATGGAGGATGAGTTTTGAGGCAACGGCTGAGCAAGGCAGGGGCCTCCTTTACTTTCCAATGATGATGAGTCCAACCAGCATAAAGCGTAGTTCACTCCTGAAACTTCAGCTATTTCAAAGCTGTACTGCCCGGTCAGTTTTGTGGTGGAGCCTTCCAGTGATGAAACTAGGTTCTTCTATGCTTGGCCTAGCTCAAAGTTCCTATTCCACCTGACCCCTGTTACGTACTGACATTTCAAGGGCTGCTTTCTGTTACCTAAGGTCCAGTAAGCCTCTGGTTCTTTTACCACTATGCGTGAAGCTATAGTGATGCTTCGGTCTCCAGTGACCGGTGACAATGTGCAGGATACTTTAATCCTAAAGCACTTCTGATTTCCTTCCACTGTGCCTTTCGACTTGCTCAAACTCTCAATCTCAGCACTGACTAGGCTAAGGTGAACTGGCTCACCTATACTAGCCTCCACTACTGTACTGTCTCTCTGAATCGACAGGAATCTTGGTGCTCCAGACAGGCACTCCTTCTCTCTCCCTTCACCTCAGGAGAAGCCACCAGACTCTCTTGTGCTAAAAACCACACCCCTCTACACCCCTGCTGGGTGTGTCCGAAGTGTATGTCATGTGGAGCCCTTAACCGTTACCTCTCCACTCATCCTCCTGGTATTGTGTACCTTAAATACCAGGGCTACACAGCAGCACGGACTATTACCACCTTAACATCCTCTACACCGACATCGGATTTGGCCGGCAAACAAGGAGCTTCCACGGGTTCTGTCTTGCCACAGTTTGATCAGGTTCACATCGTACACCTAGTAGGGCTTCCGCTTCCCGGTTGGTGGATTTTGTAGTTGCATACCTCCCAACTGTCCCAGATTGAGCGGGACAGTCCCGATTTAGACCCTCCCACCCGCTGTCCTGGCCGGGATGGTATGTGTCCCGCAGTGAGATAAGCTGCCACGCCCCCATGCACCCGTTCCTGCCCTCCCTGTCTCTACACCTCAGCCTCTCACAGCAGAGTAATGACCCTGCTATGCTGTATTCTGTGCCCACAGGACCTGTGATGAGGTCACAGGAGGGGAGGAGTCAGAGGTCACATGATCAGGGTCCTCGGACTCTGCTGGTTGTCATGGTGCTGGATGAGGTGAAGTTTACTATGTGTGGGGTCAGGAGGGGTTTACAGGGTGGATGTAGCAGTGCAGTGTGTGTATGAGGTGTATGGAGCGGAGCCATGTGCGTGAGGTATACGGAGCGGAGCCATGTGTGTACGAGGTGTACGGAGCGGAGCCGTGTGTACGAGGTGTACGGAGCGGAGCCGTGTGTATGAGGTGTACGGAGTGGAGCCGTGTGTGTACAAGGTGTACGGAGCGGAGCCGTGTGTGTACGAGGTGTACGGAGCGGAGCCGTGTGTGTACGAGGTGGATATAGCAGTGCTGTAGTGTTTACGAGGTGTACGGAGCGGAGCCTTGTGTGTATGAGGTGGATGTAGCAGTGCTGTAGTGTTTACGAGGTGTACGGAGCGGAGCCTTGTGTGTATGAGGTGTACGGAGCGGAGCCGTGTGTGTACGAGGTGTACGGAGTAGAGCCGTGTGTGTACGGAGCGGAGCCGTGTGTGTACGAGGTGTACGGAGTGGAGACGTGTGTGTACGACGTGGATATAGCAGTGCTGTAGTGTGTACGGAGCGGAGCCTTGTGTGGATGAGGTGTATGGAGCGGAGCCTTGTGTGTACGAGGTGTGCGGAGCGGAGCTGTGTGTGTACGAGGTGGATGTAGCAGTGCTGTAGTGTACGAGGTGTACGGAGCAGAGCCTTGTGTGTACGAGGTGTACGGAGCAGAGCCTTGTGTGTACGAGTTTGATGTAGCAGAGCCTTGTGTGTACGAGTTGGATGTAGCGGCGCCGTGTGTGTATGAGTTGGATGGAGCGGAGCCGTGTGTGTACGAGTTGGATGGAGTGGAGCCGTGTGTCTGTGCGAGGTGCACAGAGCCGAGCCGCGCGTGTACGAGGTGCATGGAGCCGAGCCACGCCGCACGTGTACGAGGTTTATGGAGCGGAGCCGTGTGTACGATGTGGATGTAGCAGTGCGGTGTGTGTACGAAACAGAGCCCTGTGTGTACGAAGTGTATGGAGCTGAGCCATGGCCAGGGCTCCGTGCTTGAGCCGTGTGTGTACGGAGTGGAGCCTTGTGAGTATGTAGCGGAGCCGCGTGTGTACAAGGTGTACGGAGCAGAACCGCGTGTGTACGATGTGTATGCTGCAAAGCCCCATGTATACAAGGTTTACAGAGTGGAGTCATGTGTGTACAAGGTGTACAAATCGTGGCTGCGTGTGTACAAGGTGTACGGAGTGGAGTCATGTGTATACTGAGTGGAGCCTTGTGTGTGCGAGGTGGACGGAGCGGAGCCGTGTGTGTACGAGGCATACAAAGTAGAACCGTGTGCAATTTCAATGTCCAGGTGTTCGGAGACAGGACGGCTACTGTAAGGTTCTTTGTCTCTGTTGACATGTTCCTTGAAACTCAGTTTTTCGTCGGCCATTTTGCTTTCTGTCTTTCTGCAGCTCTTGCCCTCAGTTAATATGGAGTTTCCAGTTTTCATGTTCCCGCCCTGATTCTTCCCTCTTGCTTCTTAAGCAGCCTCAGCTGAACAATCAGTGCTCCTGAATCAAGCCTCAGTCAGTCTGTGACCTGACTCCTGGAAGCCTTGGACTTGTACTCCAGCTATTCCCTACTGAGGAACCTTGGAACACTTTTGGACTCTGGAAACCTGCTGTTTGGTGAATCCATGTTTGCAGAGGAATTACGGTACAGAGAAGAGATCCTGAACCTGCTTTGGAGATTTATTGTAGTGCTTGAAGTTACTCTGGCCTGCTGTGTCTCCTGTCGCTGTTCCTGCAAACTGTGTGAACTTTTCAGCATGCTTGTATGAAGTAATACAAGTCATTTCATTTCAACCTATGTCTCCTGTGTTTTCCTCGCACCCAAGCACAAGACGCTATAGGAACTGTACACTATACATGACAAGATTCAGGAGCCAATGTTTAGTGTCTGCTGGGTCTGGGAAAGCCGTGTCTGCTGTGACTGTGGATATCAGATGTCCGTTTAATACCTTATGTGATGACAGTGGTTGTGCCTTCTCACAACCATTCCAGGTGAGCGCATTCCCTTAAAATTTTACTCTGGAGTGTTACCACAGGTAAACACTATTGTTTTTTTTTTTTTTCCTTTCCTCTTCCAGCACTTCTGCCTTAAAAGATCTGGAAGATGGAGGCCCGCATAAAGGAACTTTGCGGAGTGACTGATACAATCCTTTCAGATGTACAGACTTTAAAAACCCGTTTTGCAAGCCTACAGGACCTCACTAATCATAATTTGCAAGTGTTTGGACAGACTACCCAGGAATTGCGAGCCAGGATTGAGGCTCTAGAGGAACGAGCCCAGGCTCCTGCCATAACCCCGAGTTCTGGGATCCCCAAATTACCTCCTTTTCGTTTTGGCGGTGAACGTGAGAAATTCAGGGAATTTATTAATCAATGCAATTTATTTTTCTCTGCACATGCTTCACAATTTCCCACTGAACGATCCAAAGTGCTTACTATAATCATGTTGCTTACCAATAAGGCTTTGATGTGGGCAAACCCTCTGATTGAGACTGAGGATGATTGTTTGAATCACCTTGATGCTTTTATTTCAGCCATGGGGCAGGTGTTTGATGACCCCAATCGAGGTGCAACAGCTGAAGCAGCCATGTTAACTTTGCGCCAAGGTAAGCGTTCAGTAGCCGAATATGCCCTGGATTTCAGGAGATGGGCTCTTGATACCACTTGGGACACTTCCGCTAAAAAATCTATTTTTCGGAAAGGGTTGTCTCCACTGATTAAGGATGAACTTGCTCGTGCCGACCCTCCCACTGCGTTAGGTGACTTTATTAACTATTGTATCCGTATTGATGCTCGTCTGACTGAACGCAGACAAGAGAGATGGTTCGAAAATAATCGCACTAACCTTTTACTACCTCCCTCCTCAGCTAAGGAACCTTTGAGTAGGATCACAAGGGAACCAGAACCTGAACCCATGCAGGTGGACTCTTTACAAAGACGGGTTAGTGATGCACGCAAAGAACATCGTATAAAGGAAAATCTATGTTTCTACTGTGGTAAGTCAGGGCACTTCATTATAAACTGCCCCAGCCGTTCTCGTAAGACTACTGCAGCAGTCATTCACTGTGAGTGTTGCGAGAGGAGCTCTGTCATGTCCGAGCCTCAGGCTCCAGAGAGATCTGCTGCAAGAGATCTTGATTTCTCGGACTTAAACTCTGTTAGTTCTGGGGACGATGACGGTATAAACGCTGCAATTTTTCAAGTTTCCTCAGCGGTGTCCCAGCTGAGTTGTAAAAGAAACAATTCTCATTGCTTCCTTTCCATCAAACTCTGGGTTGACTCAGTCTGGGTGTCTAGCTCTGCTATGATCGACTCAGGAGCAAGTGGAAATTTCATGGATATCTCCTTTGCTCTGAAACAGGGGATACGTTCAGTGAAGAAGGCTACTCCAGTACAGATGGAGACTGTGGATGGCTCTCTACTGACTTCTGGACCAGTGGATCAAGAAACAGAGCCTTTGAGGGTCCTTATGGGTAAAGATCATCAGGAGAAAATGTCTTTTATGCTTATCTCTTCTCCCCACTTTCCCATTATTCTAGGGCTACCATGGCTGCAGGCGCAGAATCCTACGATTAACTGGGAGACCAAGGAATTACACTTTCCGGAGAAACAGATGAGTCGAGTTTCAGCTTGCTCTGTTCCTAAAGGAACCATGTCAGTCCCTGAACTACCAGCTGTATACCAGGACTATGTGGATTTATGTGACAAGAAGAACGCTGATCAGCTTCCTCCTCACCGTCCATATGATTGTCCAATTGAATTATTGCCTGGAGCCGAGATACCTTTTGGTAAGATCTACCCCCTAGCGGGGCCCGAGCTAAAAGCTTTGAAGGATTATATAGACGAAAATTTAGCCAAGGGCTTCATACGCCCCTCTTCATCTCCCGCAGGTGCACCCATCTTCTTTGTGAAGAAGAAAGATGGATCTCTGAGACCCTGCATAGACTATAGGGAACTCAATAAGGTTACTATTAGAAACCGTTATCCATTGCCTTTAATCCCTGAGTTGTTGGAGAGAGTGCGGCATGCCAAAATTTTCTCTAAATTGGATCTCCGTGGGGCCTATAACTTGGTCCGTATTAGACCTGGGGATGAATGGAAGACTGCTTTCAGGTCACGCTATGGACACTTTGAATATCTAGTTATGCCTTTTGGTCTGAGTACCGCCCCAGCCACTTTCCAACACTTCGTGAATGATATCTTCAGGGATCTCCTAGATACATTTGTGGTGATTTATCTGGATGATATTCTAATTTTTTCTAACTCCACAGAGGAACATCATGGACATGTGAGAATGGTCTTAGAACGCCTAAGACAAAACCATCTCTACATCAAACTTGAAAAATGTGAATTCCATAGGACCGAAATTCAATTTCTGGGGTATGTACTATCTACGCAAGGGATTAGTATGGATGGAAGCAAGACCCAAGCCATAAAGGATTGGCCAATTCCTAGAAATGTGAAGGAGGTGCAGCGTTTCATCGGGTTTGCCAACTTCTATAGACGTTTCATTAAGAATTTTTCTGAGGTAGTGTCACCTATCACCCAACTTACCCGGAAACAGTCTAGGTTCTCCTGGACTCCGCAAGCTCAGGAAGCATTTTCCTGTTTAAAGGATAAATTTACCACCGCACCTATCTTAGTACATCCCAACCCCGAGCTTGCCTTCATAATAGAGGTGGATGCTTCAGACTGTGCCGTTGGAGCTATACTCTCTCAGAGAACAGGTGAGAAGAATGTCTTGCATCCCTGTGCCTTCTTTTCCCAGCAGTTGTCTTCGGCTGAGAGGAACTACGATGTGGGCAATAGAGAATTGTTGGCCATTATTGCCGCCTTCAAGGAATGGAGACACCTTCTTCAGGGAGCTGCACAGCAAATAGTCGTCCTGACAGACCATCGTAACCTTGAATTTATCAGATCGGCTAAGTGCCTGACTCCTCGCCAGGCTCGCTGGAATCTTTTCCTAAACCAATTTAATTTTGTCATTTCTTATAGACCAGGATCGCGCAATGGAAAGGCTGATGCACTCTCTAGGATTCATTCAGCAGAGACACGTCCACTTACTCCTCCTAAGACTATTCTTCCTGACTCTAGATTCCTGGGAGTGATTCATAATCAAGACCTACTTAAGGACATCAAGGAAGCATACCATGCGGATTCTTTGTTGGCTCAACCCCCAAGGGACGTAAGTCTTGTCTTTAACCCCTCTCTGCCATCAGACGTACTATTCCGTCCATGTGACCCTGGACCTAATTCCCATGGACGGAATAGTACGTCATGCCCTTTAATGCGACATCGCGACTAAAGTCGCGGTGATCGCATTAAAATTCCGATGCCATCTTACCTCTAGGAAGATGACGTCGGCATCCCGGGCTGCGTCCTCCCCTCTCCGGCCTCCCGATCGCTGTGATTGGCTGTTCAATTCTGAACAGCCAATCGCAGCCTTTCTCACTGTTTCAGCCAATCAGATGGGCTGAAACAGTGAGATCCCAGGCTAGGATCGAGTACCGATGTACTCGATCCTAGGCCTGGGTCTAGCACTATGCAGACCCCCCTGGATTGGCGCGATCGCCGATCATATCGATCGCGCCAATCGCAGGGCACAGAAGCGGTATTACCGCGCTGTGCCCTGCCGGTTCCTGCTGGATCGGTGCTATAAAAGCACCGATCCTAGGCCGGAACATAGGACAGGCCTAGCAGGGCCTGCAGGAGCTGATTGGCGCGATCGATGTTATCGTCGATCGCGCCAATCGCAAGGCACAGCCGCGGCGCAGGAGCGCTGTGCCTTGCTGCTGACATGCCGGATCGGTGCTGTAATAGCACCGATCCTGGCTGGATCGGTGCTGTAAAAGGCTGTGGAGGCTCAGGACAGGCCCTGTAGGGCCTGCAGGAGCTGATTGGCGCGATCGATGACATCGTCGATCGCGCCAATCACAGGGCACAGCAGCGGTCTGATCGCTGTGTGACCGCGTTGTGCCCTGCAGGTGACCTGGCTGCTGCCCTGGCTGTGACCTGCCTAGGATCGGAGCTGTGAGCTCCGATCCTGGGCAGGTTGCCAGGGTAACCAGGAGAGCTCTGATTGGTGGGATCTTGTTATGATGGATCCCACCAATCACAGGTCACAGAAGCGAATTGACCGCTCTGTGACCTGTCTCACCTGGCTCTGACCTGTGAGTGACCGTTCTGCAGGGGTCTTCACACTTGCTGAGGATTCCTGCAGAGCGGTCATACAACAGATCTCTCCTGTGCTGGGCCTTGTAGTGCTGAAGACAGAAGAAAAGAAGACAGAAGAAAAGAAGTCAGAATAAAGAAGAAAAGAAGATAGAAAAAAGAAGAGAGACTACAACCGTAAGTGTTGATCCCTCTCTTCCTCCCTCCCCATCCCCCTTCCCCCTCTTTTTACCCCCTCCACCCCCCTTTGCGCCGCCTCCGTGCGCACACCCAGCCGCCGAGCGTTGATTGGTGACGCATTTCACCGATCAACACTCGTGCTCTCAGCCCCCTTTGCGCCACCTCCGTGCGCACACCCTGCAGCCGGCGAACTTTGATAAGTGACGCAGTTCACTTATCAGAGCTCGCGTCCGGCGGGTTTCCTTTTTTTCACCCCCCCTTTGCGCCGCCTCCGTGCGCACACCCAGCCGCCGAGCGTTGATTGGTGACGCATTTCACCGATCAACACTCGTGCTCTCAGCCCCCTTTGCGCCACCTCCGTGCGCACACCCTGCAGCCGGCGAACTTTGATAAGTGACGCAGTTCACTTATCAGAGCTCGCGCCGGCTGTTTTCCTTTTTTTTTTTTTCACCCGCCTTTGCGCCGCCTCCGTTTCCACATCTAGCAGCCGCCGAATTTTGATAAGTGACTCAGTTCACTTATCAGATCTCGTGCCGGCTGTTTTCCTGTTTTTTTTTTTCACCCCCTCCCTGCGCCACTCCCTTTGCGCCACATCTAGCAGCCGCCGAACTTTGACAAGTGACACAGTTCACTTATCAGAGCTCGCACCGGCTGTTTTCCTTTTCTTTTTTTTTTTTTTCCTTTTTCACCCGCCTTTGCGCCGCCTCCGTTTCCACATTTAGCAGCCGCCGAACTTTGACAAGTGACACAGTTCACTTATCAGAGCTCGCGCCGGCTGTTTTCCTTTTCTTTTTTTTTTCACCCCCTCCCTGCGCCACTCCCTTTGCGCCACATCTAGCAGCCGCCGAACTTTGACAAGTGACACAGTTCACTTATCAGAGCTCGCACCGGCTGTTTTCCTTTTCTTTTTTTTTTTTCCTTTTTCTTTTTTCACCCGCCTTTGCGCCGCCTCCGTTTCCACATTTAGCAGCCGCCGAACTTTGACAAGTGACACAGTTCACTTATCAGAGCTCGCACCGGCTGTTTTCCTTTTCTTTTTTTTCCTTTTTCTTTTTTCACCCGCCTTTGCGCCGCCTCCGTTTCCACATTTAGCAGCCGCCGAATTTTGATAAGTGACTCAGTTCACTTATCAGATCTCGTGCCGGCTGTTTTCCTGTTTTTTTTTTTTCACCCCCTCCCTGCGCCACTCCCTTTGCGCCACATCTAGCAGCCGCCGAACTTTGACAAGTGACACAGTTCACTTATCAGAGCTCGCACCGGCTGTTTTCCTTTTCTTTTTTTTTTTTCCTTTTTCTTTTTTCACCCGCCTTTGCGCCGCCTCCGTTTCCACATTTAGCAGCCCCCGAATTTAGATAAGTGACGCAGTTCACTTATCAGATCTCGTGCCGGCTGTTTTCCCCTTTTTTTTTTCACCCCCTCCTTGCGCCACATCTAGCAGCCACCGAACTTTGATAAGTGACGCAGTTCACTTATCAGAGCTAGGGCCTGCTGTTTTAGACTTTTCTTTTCACAGGCATTTTTTTCTCCCCATTTTTTTTTTCTTTTAGATTTTTCTTTTCAGCATAGTTTACACCAAGCACTATCCCCCCCCCACACATACACAGTTATCAATAAAGTACACCCAAGCACCACATTTACAAAAAAATGTCCCACCCGTCCCGTTCGTCCCAACAGCGCTATTCATTGGAGGAGGCATACGCTTTTCTTGCCTCCGACACTGATAGCGAGGGAGAGGATCCCACATTTCTTTATTTTTCAGATTCCTCTTCCTCCTCCTCTTCCTCTTCCCCCTCCTCATCTTCCTCCTCGGGTCCTGCGGAACCACCACGCAGACGCCCCAGGACAGAAGATGAGGCATCTGCCCCCATTCCAGAAGACGAAGATGAAGCCGAACCAGCGCAACCCACTGCGGATCCCGTGTGGACCTCGCCCCCCGAAAATTACGAGCCACTGATTCCTGATTTTGTGGCAGAATCAGGAATCAGGTTTGACACCACTGGCCTCACAGAAATAGACTTTTTCAAAGTCTTTTTCTCTGAGGATTTTATTAACCACATGGTGGAGCAAACAAATTTGTACGCTCGTCAATTTTTGGAGCAAAACCCCCGTTCATCATATTCTAACTGGTCTCCTGTAGACGCAGTTGAATTGATGCAGTTTTGGGGCCTGGTCCTTCACACGGGGATCTTGAAGAAGCCAGAACTTCGGCAATACTGGAGTGTTGATATTTTATATAACGCTCCATTGTTTCGAATGGTCATGGCCCGGACGCGTTTTGAGGCCATCCAGAAATTCTTGCATTATAACGATAATGCACAGTGTCCCGCACGAGATGACCCCAACTTTGACCGTCTGTTCAAACTTCGGCCGGTCATCGAACACTTCAACAAAAAGTTTGCTGAAGTGTACGTGCCCAAAAGGGACATTTGCGTGGATGAGTCCTTGGTTCATTTTAAGGGACGGCTCGGATTCCGTCAGTACCTGCCCAACAAGAGGGCAAGGTACGGAATCAAACTCTACAAACTGTGTGAGAGTACCTCAGGGTACACTCACCGTTTTAGAGTTTACGAAGGAAAGGACACCAGGATTGAACCCCTGAGTGTCCTCCTGTCCTGGGAGTGAGTGGGAAAATTGTGTGGGATTTGGTTCACCCACTGCTGGATAAAGGTTATCACCTCTACACCGATAACTTTTATACCAGCATCCCACTCCACAAATCCCTCTTTGCGCGTGGTACCGCAGCCTGCGGTACCGTCCGCAAAAATCAGAAGGGCCTCCCGAAGACGCTGCTTGGGCAGATGCTCAGAAAGGGTGAGAGCAGAGCCCAATGTAGCGACCACCTTCTGGTGGTCAAGTACAAGGACAAGAGGGATGTCCTTCTCTTGACCACCATACACGGTGATGGCAGCGCCCTCAGCACTGTACGGGGTACCTCTACACAGGTCCGCAAACCGGACTGTGTACTTGGGTACAACAAATACATGGGGGGTGTTGATCTCTCTGATCAACTCCTCCAACCATACAGTGCTTTGAGAAAGGCCAAGGTGTGGTACAAGAAGCTGTCCGTGCACATCGTCCAAATGGCAATGCTCAACGCTTTCCTGCTGTCACGATGTGCACGCCATACCAATACGTCGTACCTTCAGTTCCAGGAGGTAGTGATCAAGGCCCTGATGTTTGGCGCTCAGGAAGGAGAGGGCCCCAGTACTTCCGGAACTGAAGGTGCTCGTATTGTACCAGGCCAGCATTTCCCGGGGGAGGTCCCGCAAACTGCAAAAAAAGGTAAGTCGCAAAAAAGGTGCCGAGTGTGTTACAAAAGGGGAATACGCAAGGACACCATTTATCAGTGCGACACCTGCCCCGAAAAACCTGGCCTGTGTATGAAGGATTGCTTCAAATTGTACCACACCACCATGCACTACTAATTTACTTTACAGGAAAGATTAGTTCCAGAAGGGGGGCACATCTAGAGAAGCTTCTTGGGGGTCTAATTTCTAAAATTATGTCACTTGTGTTTTTTTTTTCCTGTTTAGGCACATCAGGGGCTCTGCAAATGGAACATGATGCCCGCAGACCATTCCATCAAAGTCTGCATTCCAAAACGTCACTACTTCCCTTCCGAGTCCCGACGTGTGCCTAAACAGTTTTTTCCCACATGTGGGGTACCAGCGTTCTCAGGACAAATTGGACAACAACTTTTGGGGTCCAATTTCTCCTGTTACCCTTGGGAAAATAAAAAATTGGGGACTAAAAAAATCACTTTTGTGGAAAAAAAAAATATTTTTTTTTTTCACACAGGGCATTATAAACTTTAGTGAAACACTTGGGGGTTCAAAGTACTCACCACACACCTAGATAAGTTCCTTAGGGGGTCTAGTTTCCAAAATGGGGTCACTTGTGGGGGGTTTCCACTGTTTAGGCACATGAGGGGCTCTGCTAACGGAACATGACGCCCGCAGACCATTCCATCAAAGTCTGCATTCCAAAACGTCACTACTTCCCTTCTGAGCCCTGCCGTGCGCCCAAACAGTGGTTCCCCCAACATATGGGGTATCGGCGTACTCAGGACAAATTGGACAACAACTTTTGGGGTCCAATTTCTCCTGTTACCCTTGGGAAAATAAAAAATTGGGGACTAAAAAAATCACTTTTGTGGAAAAAAAAAATATTTTTTTTTTCACACAGGGCATTATAAACTTTAGTGAAACACTTGGGGGTTCAAAGTACTCACCACACACCTAGATAAGTTCCTTAGGGGGTCTAGTTTCCAAAATGGGGTCACTTGTGGGGGGTTTCCACTGTTTAGGCACATGAGGGGCTCTGCTAACGGAACATGACGCCCGCAGACCATTCCATCAAAGTCTGCATTCCAAAACGTCACTACTTCCCTTCCGAGCCCTGCCGTGCACCCAAACAGTGGTTCCCCCAACATATGGGGTATCAGCGTACTCAGGACAAATTGGACAACAACTTTTGGGGTCCAATTTCTCCTGTTACCCTTGGGAAAATAAAAAATTGGGGACTAAAAAAATCACTTTTGTGGGAAAAAAAAATATTTTTTTTTTCACGCCAGGGCATTATAAACTTTAGTGAAACACTTGGGGGTTCAAAGTGCTCACCACACACCTAGATAAGTTCCTTAGGGGGTCTAGTTTCCAAATGGGGTCACATGTGGGGGGTTTCCACTGTTTAGGCACATCAGGGGCCCTCCAAACGCGACATGGCGTTCGTTCCCAATTCCAGCCAATTTTGGTTTGGAAAAGTCAAACGGCGCTCCTTCCCTTTCGAGCCCTGCCGTGTGCCCAAACAGTGGTTCCCCCCCCACATATGGGGTATCAGCGTACTCAGGACAAATTGGACAACAACTTTTGTGGTCCAATTTCTCCTCTTACCCTTGGGAAAATAAAAAATTGGGGACTAAAACGTCATGCTTGTGGAAAAAATATGATTTTTTTTCTTCACGGCTCTACATTACAAACTTGCGTGAAGCACTTGGGGGTTCAAAGTGCTCACCACACACCTAGATAAGTTCCTTAGGGGTCTAGTTTCCAAAATGGGGTCACATGTGGGGGGTTTCCACTGTTTAGGCACATCAGGGGCCCTCCAAACGCGACATGGCGTTCGTTCCCAATTCCAGCCAATTTTGGTTTGGAAAAGTCAAACGGCGCTCCTTCCCTTTCGAGCCCTGCCGTGCGCCCAAACAATGGTTCCCCCCCACATATGGGGTATCAGCGTACTCAGGACAAATTGGACAACAACTTTTGTGGTCCAATTTCTCCTCTTACCCTTGGGAAAATAAAAAATTGGGGACTAAAACGTCATGCTTGTGGAAAAAGTATGATTTTTTTTCTTCACGGCTCTACATTACAAACTTGCGTGAAGCACTTGGGGGTTCAAAGTGCTCACCAAACATCTAGGTAAGTTCCTTAGGGGGTCTAGTTTCCAAAATGGGGTCACATGTGGGGGGTTTCCACTGTTTAGGCACATCAGGGGCCCTCCAAACGCGACATGGCGTTCGTTCCCAATTCCAGCCAATTTTGGTTGGGAAAAGTCAAACGGCGCTCCTTCCCTTTCGAGCCCTGCCGTGCGCCCAAACAGTGGTTCCCCCCCACATATGGGGTATCAGCGTACTCAGGACAAGTTGGACAACAACTTTTGTGGTCCAATTTCTCCTCTTACCCTTGGGAAAATAAAAAATTGGGGACTAAAACATCATGCTTGTGGAAAAAATATGATTTTTTTCTTCACGGCTCTACATTACAAACTTGCGTGAAGCACTTGGGGGTTCAAAGTGCTCACCACACACCTAGATAAGTTCCTTAGGGGGTCTAGTTTCCAAAATGGGGTCACATGTGGGGGGTTTCCACTGTTTAGGCACATCAGGGGCCCTCCAAACGCGACATGGCGTTCGTTCCCAATTCCAGCCAATTTTGGTTTGGAAAAGTCAAACGGCGCTCCTTCCCTTTCGAGCCCTGCGTGCGCCCAAACAGTGGTTCCCCCCCACATATGGGGTATCAGCGTACTCAGGACAAGTTGGACAACAACTTTTGTGGTCCAATTTCTCCTCTTACCCTTGGGAAAATAAAAAATTGGGGACTAAAACGTCATGCTTGTGGAAAAAATATGATTTTTTTTCTTCACGGCTCTACATTACAAACTTGCGTGAAGCACTTGGGGGTTCAAAGTGCTCACCAAACATCTAGGTAAGTTCCTTAGGGGGTCTAGTTTCCAAAATGGGGTCACATGTGGGGGGTTTCCACTGTTTAGGCACATCAGGGGCCCTCCAAACGCGACATGGCGTTCGTTCCCAATTCCAGCCAATTTTGGTTTGGAAAAGTCGAACGGCGCTCCTTCCCTTTCGAGCCTGCCGTGCGCCCAAACAGTGGTTCCCCCCCACATATGGGGTATCAGCGTACTCAGGACAAGTTGGACAACAACTTTTGTGGTCCAATTTCTCCTCTTACCCTTGGGAAAATAAAAAATTGGGGACTAAAACATCATGCTTGTGGAAAAAATATGATTTTTTTTCTTCACGGCTCCAAATTACAAACTTGCGTGAAGCACTTGGGGGTTCAAAGTGCTCACCACACATCTAGATAAGTTCCTTAGGGGGTCTTGTTCCAAAATGGGGTCACATGTGGGGGGTTTCCACTGTTTAGGCACATCAGGGGCCCTCCAAACGCGACATGGCGTTCGTTCGCAATTCCAGCCAATTTTGGTTTGGAAAAGTCAAACGGCGCTCCTTCCCTTTCGAGCCCTGCCGTGCGCCCAAACAGTGGTTCCCCCCACATATGGGGTATCAGCGTACTCAGGACAAGTTGGACAACAACTTTTGTGATCCAATTTCTCCTCTTACCCTTGGGAAAATAAAAAATTGGGGACTAAAACATCATGCTTGTGGAAAAAATATGATTTTTTTTCTTCACGGCTCTACATTACAAACTTGCGTGAAGCACTTGGGGGTTCAAAGTGCTCACCACACATCTAGGTAAGTTCCTTAGGGGGTCTAGTTTCCAAAATGGGGTCACATGTGGGGGGTTTCCACTGTTTAGGCACATCAGGGGCCCTCCAAACGCGACATGGCGTTCGTTCCCAATTCCAGCCAATTTTGGTTTGGAAAAGTCAAACCGCGCTCCTTCCCTTTCGAGCCCTGCCGTGCGCCCAAACAGTGGTTCCCCCCACATATGGGGTATCAGCGTACTCAGGACAAGTTGGACAACAACTTTTGTGGTCCAATTTCTCCTCTTACCCTTGGGAAAATAAAAAATTGGGGACTAAAACATCATGCTTGTGGAAAAAATATGATTTTTTTTCTTCACGGCTCTACATTACAAACTTGCGTGAAGCACTTGGGGGTTCAAAGTGCTCACCACACATCTAGGTAAGTTCCTTAGGGGGTCTAGTTTCCAAAATGGGGTCACATGTGGGGGGTTTCCACTGTTTAGGCACATCAGGGGCCCTCCAAACGCGACATGGCGTTCGTTCCCAATTCCAGCCAATTTTGGTTTGGAAAAGTCAAACCGCGCTCCTTCCCTTTCGAGCCCTGACGTGCGCCCAAACAGTGGTTCCCCCCCACATATGGGGTATCAGCGTACTCAGGACAAGTTGGACAACAACTTTTGTGGTCCAATTTCTCCTCTTACCCTTGGGAAAATAAAAAATTGGGGACTAAAACATCATGCTTGTGGAAAAAATATGATTTTTTTTCTTCACGGCTCTACATTACAAACTTGCGTGAAGCACTTGGGGGTTCAAAGTGCTCACCACACATCTAGATAAGTTCCTTAGGGGGTCTAGTTTCCAAAATGGGGTCACATGTGGGGGTTTCTACTGTTTAGGCACATCAGGGGCCCTCCAAACGCGACATGGCGTTCGTTCACAATTCCAGCCAATTTTGGTTTGGAAAAGTCAAACGGCGCTCCTTCCCTTTCGAGCCCTGCCGTGCGCCCAAACAGTGGTTCCCCCCCACATATGGGGTATCAGCGTACTCAGGACAAGTTGGACAACAACTTTTGTGGTCCAATTTCTCCTCTTACCCTTGGGAAAATAAAAAATTGGGGACTAAAACATCATGCTTGTTGAAAAAATATGATTTTATTTTTTCACGACTCTACATTATAAACTTGCGTGAAGCACTTGGGGGTTCAAAGTGCTCACCACACATCTAGATAAGTTCCTTAGGGGGTCTAGTTTCCAAAATGGGGTCACATGTGGGGGGTTTCCACTGTTTAGGCATATCAGGGCCTCTCCAAACGCGACATGGCGGCCGTTCTCAATTCCAGCCAATTTTGGTTTGGAAAAGTCAAACTGCGCTCCTTCCATTCCGAGCCCTGCCGTGCGCCCAAACAGTGGTTTTCCTCACATATGGGGTATCGGCGTACTCAGGAGAAATTGCACAACAACTTTATCGGTCCATTTTCTCCTTTTTCCCTTGTGAATATAAAAAAAAATGTTTGTAAAAGATCATTTTTGTGACTAAAAAGTAAAATGTTCATTTTTTCCTTCCACGTTGCTTCAGCTCCTGTGAAGCACCTGAAGGGTTAATAAACTTTTTGAATGTGGTTTTGAGTACCTTGAGGGGTGTAGTTTTTACAATGGTGTCACTTTTGGGTATTTTCTGCCATATAGATCCCTCAAAGTGACTTCAAATATGAGGTGGTCCCTAAAAAAAATGGCTTTGTACATTTTGATGTAAAAATGAGAAATCGCTGGTCAACTTTTAACCCTTATAACTTCGTAACAAAAAAAAATTTTGGTTCCAAAATTGTGCTGATGTAAAGTAGACATGTGGGAAATGTTATTTGTTAACTATTTTCTGTGACATATTTCTCTGTTTTAAGGGAATAAAATTTCAAAGTTTGAAAATTGCTAAATTTTCCAAATTTTCACCATATTTGCGCTTTTTTCATAAATAAACGCAAGTTATATGGAAGAAATTTTACCACTAACATAAAGTACAATATGTCACGAGAAAACAATCTCAGAATCGCGAAGATCCGTTGAAGCGTTCCAGAGTTATAACCTCATAAAGAGACAGTGGTCAGAATTGTAAAAATTGGCCCGGTCATTAACGTGCAAACCACCCTTGGGGGTGAAGGGGTTAAGAATGGTGTGTGGATTCAGGGACAACGTCTGTATATACCTGAAACAATCAGATTGAGAGTATTGCAACTCATCCACGATTCCAAGATAGCTGGGCATAGAGGAATTCTAAAGACACAAGAATTTCTTTCTCGTTTCTTTTGGTGGCCCACTTACAGGAAAGATGTCTTAAACTATGTCACTTCATGTGAAGTCTGTGCAAGATGCAAAACATCTCGCTCCTCACCAACTGGTCTGTTGCAACCTCTTCCCACCCCGTCCCGCCCGTGGGGATCCATTTCTATGGACTTCATTGTGGAGTTACCAACCTCTCAAGGGAAGAACACCATTCTAGTGGTGGTTGACCGTCTAACAAAGGCAGCTCATTTTATCCCTTGTGTCGGCTTACCCACTGCAAAACAGACATCAGACTTGATGATTAAGAATGTGTTTCGCTTGCATGGAGTACCGGATGAGGTTATTTCGGATCGAGGGGTGCAATTCACTTCAAGGTTTTGGCAAAATTTCTGTGCAGCATTGGACATTAAAGTAAACCTTTCTTCTGCTTTTCATCCCCAGACTAATGGACAGACAGAACGAACCAATCAGACCCTGGAGCAGTATCTCCGCTGTTTTATCTGCCACCTACAGGATGATTGGGTGGATCTACTTCCACTGTCTGAGTTCTCTTATAACAACTCTCAGAGCGCCTCCACTAAGCAGTCTCCTTTTTACTCCAATCTAGGTTATCACCCTAACATTCTTCCTCGATTTCCCATAGATACGCCCTTGCCGGCAGTGGCTGAAAGAATCACGTCTTTACAGAAGAATATGGATCTTCTAAAGGAAAATCTAGAATTGGCTCAGGAAAGGTACAAGAAAGCAGCAGATAAATTTCGTAAACCTGCACCAGCTTTCAAGGTAGGAGATTTGGTCTGGCTGTCAACCAGAAATCTTAAATTAAAGATTCCATCGTCTAAATTGGGACATAAGTACATTGGACCTTATAAGATCAATAAGATTATAAGTGCTGTTGCTTGTCGTCTTCAACTGCCCAGAACTATTAGAATCCACCCTGTCTTTCATATATCCCTACTAAAGGCTGCAACACCCAATACGTTTCCTGGACGTTCTTCTCCTTGCCCTGACCCAGTGCTGGTCGATGGTCAGGAAGAATTTATGGTGGAAAGGATTCTAGATTCCAGGTTGTACAGAAATCAGTTACAATATTTGATTAAATGGCAGGGCTACCCAGTGGAGGACAACTCATGGGAACCAGTCAATAATGTAAATGCTCCTCGCCTGCTCCGCCAGTTTCATCAGAGGTACCCTGACAAGCCTGGTCTGAGGTCATCCGGAGGTTGTCCCTAAGGGGGGAGTAATATAAGGTTCTTTGTCTCTGTTGACATGTTCCTTGAAACTCAGTTTTTCGTCGGCCATTTTGCTTTCTGTCTTTCTGCAGCTCTTGCCCTCAGTTAATATGGAGTTTCCAGTTTTCATGTTCCCGCCCTGATTCTTCCCTCTTGCTTCTTAAGCAGCCTCAGCTGAACAATCAGTGCTCCTGAATCAAGCCTCAGTCAGTCTGTGACCTGACTCCTGGAAGCCTTGGACTTGTACTCCAGCTATTCCCTACTGAGGAACCTTGGAACACTTTTGGACTCTGGAAACCTGCTGTTTGGTGAATCCATGTTTGCAGAGGAATTACGGTACAGAGAAGAGATCCTGAACCTGCTTTGGAGATTTATTGTAGTGCTTGAAGTTACTCTGGCCTGCTGTGTCTCCTGTCGCTGTTCCTGCAAACTGTGTGAACTTTTCAGCATGCTTGTATGAA
Source organism: Oophaga sylvatica (assembly GCA_033576555.1). Classification (NCBI taxonomy): domain Eukaryota; kingdom Metazoa; phylum Chordata; class Amphibia; order Anura; family Dendrobatidae; genus Oophaga; species Oophaga sylvatica. The sequence continues at coordinate 43,010 of JARQOD010002957.1, forward strand.
GTAATACAAGTCATTTCATTTCAACCTATGTCTCCTGTGTTTTCCTCGCACCCAAGCACAAGACGCTATAGGAACTGTACACTATACATGACAGCTACAGACCGCCTTTGCCGGTTCGTTATCCTACCAGCCCCCGACGATGGCGGAGTGGTCCTTCGGCCTCCCATATTCACCATCCCAATAGACCATCAACTCATGGTGACCTTCGTGTGACTGGGCCTCGCATTACTCCTGCTCCACCTTCGGGACTACGACGTGGGGGAAGAGTCCCAGAGCGCAGATGTTATAGATGTGGGCAGCCTGGACATCTGCAATTTCAATGTCCAGGTGTTCGGAGACAGGACGGCTACAGACCGCCTTTGCCGGTTCGTTATCCACAGACACTCTCACCAGGAGAAGAGCTGGATTCAGTCCCTGATGACTTGCCAAGTGACTCCGATACCCTGGCTCCCATACCAGGAGTCTATGGGGTGCGAGCCCCAGCCACCTGTTCTTCTGACCTTCAGCACCAACATCTACAGGAGGTCGTGCTGGATGGCCAAAAAGTTGTTGGCTTCCGTGACACTGGGGCTTTTCTCACCATAGTCGATCCCCGAGTACTTCGGCCAGAAGCAATTCAAAAGGGACCAGGAATTGCCATTGTATTGGCTGGAGGCACCCAGAGATATATTCCAAGAGCAAGGGTGACCCTGGATTATGGCTTTGGGGCCAAACAATGTGTGGTCGGTGTGATGAGCGGCCTCCCTGCAGACGTTCTTTTAGGAAATGATGTGGGACATCTGCATTGCCACTTTGTCGGTGCGGTAACCAGAAGTCAAGCCAAGAGAGCAGCAAATGGGGACGCCTACAACTAATCCATGGAAATGAGGCCACCAGAACCGCCGACACAGCCGCACTGTGGCCAAGCTTCTTACCGACCTGACCAAGAAAATGATGCCCAGGCTGGTAATCTGGACTCCAGCCTGTGAGGAGGCTTTTAACCGGCTGAAGGACGCCCTGGTCTGTGACCCTGTTCTGGCTGCTCCAGACTATAAGAGGCGATTTATTGTGCAGACGGACGCCTCTGCTTATGGATTGGGAGCTGTACTCAGCCAGGTGAATGCAGCGGGGGACGAGCACCCCGTCGCCTACCTCAGCAGGAAACTGCTGGATCGAGAAGTGGCCTATGCAACTGTGGAAAAAGAATGTCTGGCTATAGTGTGGGCCCTCCAGAAACTAAAGCCGTATCTGTATGGACGAGAATTCTCTGTGGTTACTGATCACAATCCCCTCACCTGGCTGAACAGAGCTTCTGGGGACAATGGACGCCTACTACGACGGAGCCTGACTCTGCAGCTCTATAACTTTACCATACAGTATAGAAGAGGCAGCCAACACCAAAATGCAGATGGACTGTCCAGGCAGGAGGAGCCCTGAGTCCGGTCAGCCCTGCCTGTGTGTACTTAACAAGCGACCTGTAGAGGTCCCTCGTACGTACACAAAATTGGAGGAGAAGGAATTGTCATGATACATAGTTTGCCCTTGTCATATGTGCATTGCCACGAAGATCGTCGCGGTTGCACATTTTGACTTCTCACAGCTGAGCTGCTGTTTCTTTGTGTTTGGCAGCTAGGGAGTTAATTCTGTCTGTGCTCGGTGCTGGGACTGGGTGCAGTTTCTCCCGGCTGCAATTGATTATTTGTTGATTGGTTTCCTTTAAATTCCTGGTTGTCTGCTTGGGGAGTTGCCAGTGAAACCTTCATGCAGACCACAGATAGGAATGAATCTGTATAGACTTTAGTTGTGAGCTCCTTAGTTGTTCTAAGCTCAACTTGGTTAGAGTTTATTTCCCAGACCATTTATGTTCCTTTGGTGTTTGAGTGTGTATGCAAGCGAGTGTTATCCTGTCTGTCTTATATGTCTAATCTGTGTATTTAGCTGAGATCAGCCCATATCCCTTTGGTGGTAGTCAGGATCCTTCTTAGGACTGATTACAGGGTTCAGGGTCTGATAGGAGACAGGGTTAGGTTGGAGACTTGGACCTCTGAACCATTATCAGTACCTCCAAGGTGAGGGATTAGTTAGGACCCCAGTTTAGGGTCAGGTTAGATCCCGGTCCACCTCTTTCCTGTTTCAGCTCATCAAGTCCTCAAGATTAACCCTGAGTTCAGCAGAGATCGTGTCAGGTAAATCTATTCTATACTTACATGCTGATGTTGCTATACTAGTTGTTGTATAGAGTGTTGTTCCTGTATTAATAGTTTACTGACATTGTATACATATCATTAGACAGCGTGACATTTTCACTGGCCATAAAAATTATCTCCAGTTACCATGGATCCAGTAGCCCAGCTGGCTCTGCAGTTGCAGGGATTATCCATGGAGCTGACGGACATTAAGTCCAAAGTTTTGTCTCCCTGGAGCAAACCAGAGTTGAACCTAAAGTAGCTCTCCCGGACAGGTTCACTGGTGGGCGAGACAAATTTTTCACCTTCCGGGAGGCATGTAAATTGTATTTTCGGCTTCGGCCTCGATCATCAGGGAGTGATGAGCAGAGAGTGGGAATTGTTATCTCACTTCTGCAAGGGGACCCTCAATCCTGGGCATTTTCCCTTCCTCCGGGATCCCCGGCTCTACTGTCTGTAGATCAATTTTTTACTGCCCTGGGATTGGTATATGATGACCCAGATCGAGTCTCTCTTGCTGAGACAAAATTACGTAAGATACAGCAGGGAGATCGTCCTGCAGAGGAATTTGCTTCTGAGTTTCGTAGATGGGCCACAGATACTCAGTGGAATGACCCAGCTCTTAGGAGCCAGTTTTGTCATGGGCTTTCTGATAAATTAAAAGACGTTTTGGCTCAGTATGAGTCTCCTCATTCACTGGAGGCTGCTATGGCCTTAGCTATCCGTACTGATAGACGGCTTCGGGAGAGGGGTGAGGTAACCCCACTCCCTGTTGTTTCTCCACCTACCACTAAAGTCCCTTATGTTGAGGTTCCCCTTGTCTGTTCGGATGAGCCTATGCAGTTGGGAGGGACATAATTTCGTAGGAGGCGATTGGCGGTACGCCGCAGGACTAGAAGATGTTTTTTCTGTGGGAAAGAGGGACATTTTGTTGGAGAATGTCCATCCCGTGCCTTGTTGAGCCAAAAGTCGCCGGAAAACTGTTAATCCCAGGTTGTGTGGTGGACGACAACCTGGGAGTATGTATTTCATCCGCCAGTTCTTCTCAGTTCCTTGTACCAGTGGAGGTGGTAGTTGGTACGAGAGTGGAGAGATTGTCTGTTCTTCTTGATAGTGGTTCCGGGGCTAATCTGGTTGACGCTCAGTTTGCTCAGGCTCAAGGTATGCATCTGAGTGTATTGGTCAAACCGATCCCTATATTCTCCATTGACGCCAGGCCTCTCGGCCAAGGTAGCTTTGTTCATGAGGTTCATAACATTGACCTTCGGGTAGGGGCAATACATAGGGAACAATTATCTTGTTATGTGTTGGAGGGTCTACCTACTCCCATTGTGTTGGGACTTCCTTGGTTGGTTAAACATAACCCTGTGATTAATTGGCAGTCCAGAGAAATAAGCCAATGGGGGGAGTTTTGCAAAAGTAACTGCATGAACACAGTCATCAGTGCGGTCGTGCCTAGTACATTGCCTCCTTTTTTGGAGGATTTTGGGGATGTTTTCTCTGAGGAGGGGTGTCAGGAGTTGCCTCCTCATCGCGTGTATGACTGCTCTATTAATCTCCTTCCTGATGCTAAGTTGCCTAAAGCTAGGTTGTATAATCTTTCTGGTCCTGAGAGGCAGGCTATGAAAGATTATATTTCTGAAAGTCTGGCCAAAGGGCATATTAGACCTTCATCTTCCCCAGTAGCCGCGGGGTTCTTCTTTGTGAAGAAGAAAGATGGAGGCCTACACCCTTGCTTGGATTTCCGCGAACTTAATCGGATTACTGTTCGAGATCCGTATCCACTCCCTCTTATTCCTGATCTCTTCAATCAAATTGTTGGCGCCAAATGGTTCTCTAAATTGGATCTCAGGGGGGCGTATAATCTGATTAGGATAAAAGAGGGGGATGAGTGGAAAACGGCGTTTAACACGCCGGAGGGACATTATGAGAACCTTGTCATGCCTTTTGGTCTGACTACTGTACCAGCAGTATTCCAACATTTTGTTAATGACATTTTTCGTCACCTTGTGGGGCTGTTTGTGGTTGTATATTTGGACGACATTTTAATTTACTCGCCAGATCTTGTGTCTCATCAGGAGCATGTGAGACAGGTGTTGCAGATCTTGCGAGACAATAAACTATACGCCAAACTGGAGAAGTGTGTATTCGCCGTACAGGAACTTCAGTTTTTGGGTTTTTTGGTGTCAGCCTCCGGTTTCCGTATGGACCCTGAAAAGGTGAGAGCAGTGCTTGAATGGGATCAGCCAGAGGATCTTAAGGCTCTGCAGCGTTTTTTGGGGTTTGCTAACTACTACCGGAAATTTATTTGTAATTTCTCATCTGTCGTCAAACCTCTCACTGACATGACAAGAAAAGGGACGGATTTTTCTAAATGGTCGGACAAAGCTTGCCAAGCCTTTTCCTCTTTGAAGAAATGTTTTGCTTCGGCACCCGTTCTCATCCAACCAGATGCATCACAGCCGTTCATTGTGGAGGTGGATGCGTCTGACGTAGGGGTGGGTGCAATATTGTCCCAGGGTCCGTCCCCTGGTAAATGGCATCCGTGCGCTTTCTTTTCTAAGAAATTGTCGTCCGCCGAAAGGAATTATGATATCGGCAATAGGGAACTTTTGGCCATTAAGTTAGCTTTTGAAGAATGGCGTCACTTTTTGGAGGGGGCAGTCCACCCGGTTACCGTTATTACTGATCACAAGAACCTGTTGTATTTGGAATCCGCTAAGCGTCTGAATTCCAGACAAGCTCGATGGTCGTTGTTTTTTACCAGGTTTAATTTTGTCGTCACTTATCGCCCGGGGTCTAAGAATGTAAAGGCTGATGCCTTGTCTCGCAGTTTCCCAGGGGCCGGGAAAACGGATGACCCGAGTCCTATCCTTCAGGAGGGGGTGGTAGTGTCGGCTGTATTTTCTGAGCTTGAGGAGGAGGTGTTAGAGGCTCAGGGGGACGCCCCTGCAGGACCTCCAGGGAGACTGTTTGTCCCAAATCTGTTGAGACAAAAGGTTATTGAGGCACATCATAATTCTGCTCTAGCAGGACATCCAGGGAGTAAGGCTACTTTAGATCTCCTTTCTCGCCGATTTTGGTGGCCTAATGCTAATAAAGATGTTATAACTTTTGTCGCGTCATGTGGGGTGTGTGCTCGCTCTAAAACCCCGCATACCCGTCCGTCTGGGACCCTTTTACCCTTGAAACTTCCGGAGCGTCCATGGACTCATTTATCTATGGACTTCATTACGGACCTTCCTCAGTCGTCAGGGAATACTGTCATACTGGTGGTTGTTGACAGGTTCAGTAAGATGGCACATTTCGTTGCTCTTCCTGCACTCCCTAATGCTAAAACTCTGGCGCAGGTGTTTATTAGGGAGATCGTTAGACTTCATGGGTTGCCTTCTGATGTGGTGTCAGATAGGGGGTCTCAGTTTGTGTCCAAATTTTGGAGGGCATTTTGTTTACGTCGGGGGATGCAATTGTCATTTTCCTCGGCTTTTCATCCGCAGACCAATGGTCAGACAGAGCGTCTGAATCAGAGCTTAGAGACATATCTCCGGTGTTTTGTTTCAGAGAACCAAGAGGACTGGTCTTCTTTCTTGCCTCTGGCAGAGTTCGCTCTTAACAACAGGCGGAGCGAGTCCACTGGTAAGTCCCCGTTTTTTGGGGCATATGGTTTCCATCCCCAGTTTTGTACTTTCAATGGGGGGGGCCCTTCTGGGGTTCCTGAGGAGGAGCGTTTCTCGTCGTCACTTGCTTCGTGTGTGAGAGGTGTATTGAATAATCTGAGTGCGATGGGGAACCGTTACAAACGTATGGCTGTGTCAAGGTAAAATATAATTTTATACTTTTATACTTTCATATTCATAGTATGTATATGTATTTTATAAACACAAAGTTTTCCTTAAAAGAATAATAAGATAATGTTAGTATCTGCTGGTGTTTGTCTCCATCTTGTGTCCTATCACTGTATTACACTCTACTGAAATGCCCCCACCTTTGGAGAATTGAGGACATACATGATACGTGAGAACAATAGAATCTTTCTTCAAGAAACGAAACTGAGGATGACAACACGATCAAGGAGGACTTAGAAGAAGATCTAAGGACCAATTAGGATGACCAGATGCTGAATGTGTACATATATAGACATGATTCAGCTTATCTCTTTTTCCTCAATCCCGCCTTTACTCCACCCCAATATTCTGTGTATGAAATCTCATGTACGTGAATAAAGAGTTCAGTGCTTACTGGAGATGGCCGCCTAATAGCATCATTTTCTTTAGGGCACGTTCTGAAGTCTGAACCAGCGTATTGTCTGATTCATTCTCGGTCGACCCGTGCTCCTAGTCTAATCTGGGGTGACTGGAGGATGAGTGGTTTGTCATTTTAATTTCATCAATTGGCGCCTAATAACGTGGGGCCGTGGATTGCCGCCCGTCCGGACCCGTCCCGAGGACTTTGCGGTGTTGCCCGCGGTGACTGAAGCGAGGACTGCAGCCTCCGTTGAACACGGTAAGTTGGGATCATATATTTTATATGCGTCCCACTTGCCTGTGTGTCAGTCATTGTGGGCTTAAGCTGTATTGTCTTTTTGGGTCTGGATGGGTGACTGGTTGAGTGGTGAGACCAAGGGCAATCCCACGCCACGAACCAGCAAGTGTGACCGAGTGACGTTGCATTGCCTGCACGTGCTTGAGTCAAAACACCACGTTCCTCCTCCTCCGGTCACTGTACCTTTATGTAGATAATTGCCTCCCGTGACTGTTAGAATAAAGTTGGGACAAATTTTAGATTCTTGAAGTGTTGAGTGGGATAGAAGACGCACATGATAGTCTAATCAGTGACGAATGGAGCCGGGACTCTTCGTCTGAGAAGTGACAAATGGAGCAGGGGCTCTTTGTCCAACACGGGGAGTCTCATTAGGAGAAGCCCCAGTGTCAGTGCATGGAGCGGGGACTCTGTACTGTGTAGAGTGTTACGGTGGACTGTGCTGTAAAGTTATCACCCACAGTTAGGGAAGGGACAAATTGAGCAGGGACTTTTTGTCTTGTCAACACATGGAGCGGGGACTCTGTATTGACGGGTGGTGACCTGCAAGTGGCACCGGTGGTCTGAGTCGCGACAGATCATTTCACTCTGTTAAATCATGATGCGTCTGTTTAAATCTGAAAAACTCCATAAGTTAGAGGGTGGTGCTTTGGGAGTGGTTGAATTGATGGAATCACGTGGAGGCAAGAAGGCTGTTAAGAAAGTGAGCTTACCGAGTATGAGCAGATTTCAGCCTTCAGTGTAGAAGGATTATGTAGCATAGAAGAAAGGAAAGTTGGGTGATAAGGGACTTCTGCATCAAGCCCAAGCACATTTGAGAGTAGTAAATGATTTGAAAGTTGAGGGTTGGAAAGAGGTAGATGGAATAAGGAGGTTCGGAAAGTGCTGAGCCTTTGTTCGGATATGTAAAATGCTCTGCATATGATCTTGTTGATGTAACTAAAATGGCCGCTCCAAGCCCTCGGCCACCGCCCTATAATGGTGCCGATCTTAGAACAAAGGGAGGTTGGACCTGTCATGTGTGTGGTGAACAGAATCCGCCCTGGGCGGAGACCTGCCGTGTCTGTGGGGTGGGTCGCTCCTGGTGTAATGCCCAGCCCATCGCCCCTCCCACACCCAGCGGCCATTTTGGTAAACCCAGTGGCCATCTTAATACACCCGGAAATGGTCGACATCCCATTTCCTCCGGTGGCCATCTTGAGACACCCAAGCACACCCAGTCAGGCTTATATCCCTTGCTGACACCAACTGGGGCCTACTACCAGCCCCCGCCTGCATCTGTACAGGCCACAGCTCCCAGCATGGCACCAGATGCAACACCATTGTTCCCTTTCACACACCCCAACCCGGCCATTGCTGCAATGCATGAATCTTCAGTTTTTCAAACAATGATCAGAAGCCGCCGCCATGATATTACGGGATCCAATGAAGGGGAGGAGGATCAGGAGATAGAAGAGGGGTGGGTCCCTCAACAGCTACCATTATCCCCAGCAGCACCAGTATCTTCTCTTCCCTCCTCCATTCCCCCACCACCATTGTTAACCCCTGGTCCTAGGGCTTATTCCACCCCCTACTCCAGAGATAAAGCACCTTCCTCTCCTTCACAAATCCTTAGAGAGGACAGTCGCTCTGTAAGATTCACGGAAACCCCGGTCAGGCCCCCAGCTTCCGGTGTATTTGAAAACTGGTTCCCTGCCATTCACAGCATTACACAGACCACAATGGAAATCCAGTGACATTGTCCGTAGGGTACGGTGATATCCTGACACATCAGGTTGGTGCTATAGTTAGTCCTGCCAACTCCAACTGCTCGAACAAAGGGGGCTTGGCTCTGCTGATAGCCCAAGCCGGTGGTCCCATTGTTACTGCGGAATGCATGGCTCATATATACACTCATGACCCTTTGCCACCTGGACAGACTCTGACAACCCATGCAGGGGACCTTCCCGCTGATATCATCATCCATGCAGCAGGTCCAGTCCATGATCCTCTAAATTCAAATGAGTCACGGGCCACCCTTCGGGCCACCATACATTCAATACTCCATCATGCTGGTATGTTAAAAACAGAAGACATTAGGCACCAGGAATTATTTGAAACCAATGATAAAGTAGTAAATTTGTGATTGCTTTGTCTAAAGAGTTAACTAACACCCACTCTACAGTGTCTGCTTCTCTCCCAGAATTTACAGGTGACACGGTGCATGATTCTCGCCTGATGACCTTATATTATAAAAATTTATGGGAAGAGACTGTCTCCAGCCCAGATTTGAGGGTCCCTACACTGTGATCTTGTCCACCCCTACTGCCCGAAGCTCGAGGGCAAGAGCACCTGGATTCACGCCTCCCATTGCAAGAAGGACAAGATTAATCAGCAGTCATGAAGTTTCTGATCTACATATCCTTTTGAGCTATATCCTGATCTCCAGTAGTGCCAGTATGCCCACCTTCTGGGTTAATACTACAACCCCTGTGGTTGTCTTTAAGTTCGATTTCTATCAAATATTTAACTGTGATAGGAATGATTTCAAGGGATCAACGCACCAGACTCAGGGGAAAAGGGATATTTTATCTCAGTGTCACCCGCCCAGGGAATAAAAACTGTCATGATTGGCAGATGAAGCTAGATACAATAGATTGATAAATGAGATATACAAGTATTATATTTGTAGGGACGGATCTAAGAATGCAGGAGTCAGTGACAGCAAGCAAAGGTATAAGGGAGGAAGTGCTGGTAGCAGCGAGATGGTATTTTGCTGTACACCAAGGTCATTCTACAGATAAGGAAGCTGAAGGCTGAGGGAGAGCACACTAACAAACTGCGCAGCGACCCGACTTACCCCTCCCATCAGGCATTCAGCATAGAGACGCAGAGCAAGAGTGCAACAGTTTTCAGATTTTGTTGAATAGGTTTTTTGGAATAGACACAGTACGTAAGAATAGAAGGTCAGAGTATGTAAGAAGCAAATAGACAGGCAGAGAAAGGAAGTTACACTAGAAGACAGAGTTCAGGAAAGAGCCAAAGGATTATTTCTGGACTCTAAGGAAAACTTGGGTGGAAATGGGTTTTGTCAAAGAAAACAAGACTAGTGAGAAAGTTCTAGCAAGGTTTATATGAATGGCATAAAAAAAAAAGTGACAAGGAAAAAAACTGAAAGTAAGTAGACCGGATTAGAGATCAGTTAAAGCAGAGGATCTAGCCAGAATAGCACAGGGGGCACAACATGATTTAGTGCAGGCAAAAAAGAGGTAGCTTGCACATGAACCCCCTTGTCTCCTTACCCCCCACTCCTAATTGCACAGTACAGGTGAACCTACCAGGGGGACATGAGGTTGAGTTCCAAGTGGACACGGGGGCAGACAATTCAGTAATTACAGAAGAGGACTGGCCATTTGGGAAAAGTGATTTCTCCCACCATGTTATAGCGACTCCTTATAACTCTCCATCTATCCTGCTCCCCGTCACTAAGAAGATTCCCCTGCAAATTCAAGGAACCACTGTGCACACACGGTTGGTGATATCACCACGGGGTCAATGTAATCTTTTAGGAAGTGATGTGTTGTCACAATTGCAAGCACATATTGAGTATCATCTTGATGGAACTGTCACTATGACACCAGGATTGAAGCAGAGCACTGTTTGTAAAATCATGTCGCTAGACGTTGCTAGTACACAGAGGAAAGAGAAGATTTCAGGAAATATATTCCAATGTTATTCCTGGACCCCACTGTCATGATGTACTCTTTAGGATAAGGACAGGGGATTTTACGAAACAACATGTTGGGGTCATAGTAAATGCTGCAAATAATCAACTCCACTATGCTGGAGGACTGGCCGCAACAATTTCACAGAAAGGAGGACCCATGATACAGGACGAATCTAATTCGTATATACAAACGTGTGGTCAGGTGGAAATAGGACAGGTCCCAGCAACCAGAGCAGGACAGTTGCCGTGTCAATATGCAATATATGCAATGAAATCACGATATACTTCTACTAATATGCCTAGGTCCTAACAATTACTTACTGAAGCTGTCCAGAATGTAATCCTGTATGTTTTCCCTGTCCACTCCGAACAATCATTTTGCAAGCAGGCAGCTGCAGGTCCAAGGACAGTTCTTATCAGTGCCCACATAGCAAACTCCAGCCCCCCTTCAACTTAACCCTGTGTACGGGTTGGTAACAAAAATTATGGGCAGTTAATGCAGCTACTGATCTGGAAACTCCAGTGGTGTCTAATATATATATATACACTTTTGTTCCAGATATCTCAGGATGCTGCTAGTTTACAGTTATTGATTTTGCCAATGTTATTTTTATAATATGTTGATGATTTACTGATTTGTGCCCCTCCAGGAAACAGTGTCGTATTGCAACAATATTACTTATGTTGTTTTTGTACCAAGCAGGTTGTAAGCGTTAAAGGATAAACTGCAATTCTGTAAATCTTCAGTTATCTTTTTGGGACATTGCATTACACCGGGGGGAACGACATCGGACCAGCGCTCGCAAAGAAGCTGTACAGAATTTTCCTATTCCTGTTAATGTTGCCGCTCTTAGGATATTTCTTAGACTGATTTTCTGCTGCAGGCAGTGGATACATGCTGTGTCAATCCTCATGCAACCTCTCTATGACTGTATCACCATTGTGCTTTTAAAACTAACTCCTGAAGGTATAGACGGTTTTTATTTTTCCCTCAAAAACAGGATTGTGGCAGCTCCAGCGCTAGGAACCCCCAACTATGAACTACTATTTACCCTGTATCTCCATGAACAGCGGGGACACGCGGCAGGGGTATTGACTCAGTTATATGGTGACAATCAAAGGCCTGTAGCCTATTTCAGTGGAAGACTAGATGCAGTGGCTAGAGTGCTCCGTCCTGTGTACGGGCAGTACATGCTGTAGGACTATTGCTCCACAAATCATCAGATATCGTTCTTGATTATCCACTGACAGCACTTACACCTCATGATGTATACACCATACTGAACCAGGTGCAACCGGCACACCTTTCAGCTGCACGTCACCTTCGATTGCAATGTGCACTTTTAATGCCTCCAAATGTTTCTTTGCAGAGATGTACCACACTTAATCCTGCCACATTGTTACCTCTCTCGGATCTAGGGGGAGGTCAGGTATTGTACGGTATTGTACAAAGAAGATCCAAGAGAGGAGATTCCTTATGATTGTGTTTCAGCTTATGGCACAGGAAACAGCAGGTCTACCCACAGTGTTTGAAACTGAAAGACATAATGTTGACTTTAAATTTTTTGTAGAACTCGCTACCAAGATGACTCAGGTACCTTCCACACCAGGTATGCCATCGTCTCCCCTGAATGCAGTAATCAAAGCAGAACCAATGCTCCTACATCAGTCGGCCCAGGAGGCTGAACTTAAGGCTCTGACCGAGCCTGTAAGATAGCTGAAGGTAGAATTGTTAAACCTACACAGATTCTAGATAAGCATTCGGTATAGCTCATGATTTGGGTCCAATTTGGAAGTCTAGAGGATTCCTGATGGCAGCAGGACATCCCATTAAAAAATGCTGACGCAGTCCAGCAGTTAATTGATGCATTACAATTACCAAAAGAAGTAGTTGTCAAAAGTTAAAGCACATACCAGATGCACTGTCAGGTGAGTAAAGGAAAACGCAAGGGCGGATGCAGCAGTAAAAACAGCAGCCAGTAGACCACTCCAAGGGGTAACGATGCACCAGGTAAGCGCTCCCAAAAACCCCTTTGTGTCGGGGATGCCTTAGCCCAGATGCAGGCTCAGGTGCGCCAGGAGGAAGTAGAAAAGTGGGAAAAAAAGGTGCATGTCTGAATGCAGCAACTGGGGTATGGGGAAGAGGGATGCGCCGATGCCTTCTAAGAGCGTTGTACCCTGTGGTCGCCCAGATGTTACATGGGCCACCCACCAGTCCAAAAACTGCTGTGATGAGCGTGATGCAGAAGCAATTGGGCGGCACCGGCTTTTCCACCTGTATAGAAGGTTTGATCCAGGGATGCATGGTATGTGCTACACATAATCAGGAAGGGTAGTCAAGACACCACCAACATGCCCCTCGGCCCTTTATCCTTTCCAGAGACTGCAGATGATTATATTCAGCTGCCAAAATCAGGTTCATGGGAGTACGTGTTGGTTGTGTTTTTGATTTATTCTCAGGTTGGTGGAGGCTTTCCCGATTGCCAAGGCTACGGCTGCGGCAATCGCAAAGAAGCTGCTTGCGGAGGTGGTGTGCAGGTATGGAGTACCAGAGGTGATCGAAAGTGACCAGAGGTACACATTTCACAGGTGAAAAATGAATGAAGTCTTGACAGCGCTGGGAATTTCAACAAGTTTTCCACACCCCATATTACCACAAAGCGGTGTAAAAGTAAAAAGGACTAAATATGATATTGAAGTTAAAAATCTAAAAGGCCATGGCTGAAACAGGGAAATCTTGGCCTGAATGTTTACCATTAGCCCTATACTCAGTAAGGTACACTCCAAGTAGAAAAACGGGGGACTTTCTCCGTATAAAGTACTTTTTGGCAAAGTGCCTAGTTTAGGATGTTTCTTTTCCCAAGCATTGGAAATAAGTGACCATGTATTAAGCTCATATGTAAGGGATTTGTATAAAAAGACTCAAGAAAGTATATGATAATGTTTTCAGTTCTCTTCCAGATCCGAACCAGGATCCTGGGAGTCTGCAGTCTGCAGTCTCGAGACTTGGTAGTCATTAAAAGACACTTGAGAAAGAGTCTGGATCCGAGAATATAGCTCCACGGATATCCTAGAAAAAGAAGGAGTCTGGGTCAGCTGCACACCAGTTATGCTGAGGATCCCAAAGTTTATATGGATCCCATAGGTGTTCTTAGGGGGGTCCCAGACGAATACAAAGCTCAGAATCAGATCCTGGCGGGTTTCCGTTCTCTCATCCCAACTGTGCAGATCAATTACAATGTAGATTGGAAAAAATATTATACTTACACCAAGCAAGATTTATCAATATCAATTTTTAGTCAAGATGCTTTCCCAGGGTATAGTTGAGAAACTGGGCCAAAACAAAGACTGACTTTCAAGATAGACTGGCCATTGACATAATTCTAGCTGAAAAAGATGAAGTCTGTGGGATGATAGGGGAAAAATGTTGTACTTATATTCCTCAGAATTCTGGAGTCAATGGTAAAACTATAGTGGCCTTACAGAGATTAAAAATCTGGCTCAGGAAATAAAAGCCAATGCAGAAGTAGATACCTCTTTCTTCTTAAGATGGCTTGGAGGACTTAAAGAATTTCTCCAACAAGCCTGCTTAGTGGTAAAAGGGCTTTTGGTGCTAGGATTGATAATTCTATGTTGGTGATATCTTTGTATAGGAAAGCTGTGACCAATGCAGCCGCCTCCTCAGGTACTTTCCTTCATCAGGAAGTTGTGGTCGCTACTATATGAAGACACTGATAAGGGTGATATGGAGAATATACCCGCAGGATAAAACCTGATAAAACCCCCTATAACAAAATACAAATGGAAATAAGAGATTTAGTTTAGGGATAGTGGGAGAACTCCATGTGCAGGTTTGGTAGGGACTTGGTTGTTTGGGGGCGGTCCATAAGGGGCAGTTTCTAAAATGACCAAGCGAAGAAATCCACTCCCCTGTCCCCACACATGGACAGTCTCGAAGGCCGCATAAATTAAGGGAAAAACTTAGTGTTTAGGGGGATTGTCAAGGTAAAATATAATTTTATACTTTTATACTTTCATATTCATAGTTGTATATGTATTTTTTTAAAACACAAAGTTTTCCTTAAAAGAATAATAAGATAATGTTAGTATCTGCTGGTGTTTGTCTCCATCTTGTGTCCTATCACTGTATTACACTCTACTGAAATGCCCCCACCTTTGGAGAATTGAGGACAACATGATACGTGAGAACAATAGAATCTTTCTTCAAGAAACGAAACTGAGGATGACAACACGATTTTAAGGAGGACTTAGAAGAAGATCTAAAGGACCAATTAGGATGACCAGAGCTGAATTGTTACATATTAAGACATGATTCAGCTTATCTCTTTTTCCTCAATCCCGCCTTTACTCCACCCCAATATTCTGTGTATTGAAATCTCATGTACGTGAATAAAGAGTTCAGTGCTTACTGGAGATGGCCGCCTAATAGCATCATTTTCTTTAGGGCACGTTCTGAAGTCTGAACAGCGTATTGTCTGATTCATTCTCGGTCGACCCGTGCTCCTAGTCTAATCTGGGGTGACTGGAGGATGAGTGGTTTGTCATTTTAATTTCAAGCTGATTAGGAGGAGAGTTTCTGGTCCAGATCTGAATGTGAACGATCTGGTATGGTTGTCTACCAGGAATATAAAACTTAAGGTGCCCTCCTGGAAATGGGGTCCCAGATTCATCGGGCCGTACAGGATCAGTTCCATAATTAATCTGTGGCATTTCGTCTGGGCCTCCCTCCTACGTTTAAAATTCATAATGGTTCCACAAGTCATTACTTAAAAGGTATGTGGCACCAGTCATACCGTCACCTCTACCTCCTCCTCCAGTGTTGGTCAATGGTAACTTGGAATTTCAAGTATCAAAGATCATTGACTCACGTCTGAATCGCCGGTCCTTCAGTACTTGTTGCATTGGAAGGGGTATGGTCCAGAGGAGAGGGACGTGGGTCCCTGCGTCTGATGTTAACGCAGATCGTTTGGTTCGGACCTTCCACAGAACTCACCCGGGCAGGCCTGGCCCTGAGGGTCCGAGGCCCCTCGTTAAGGGGGGGTGGTACTGTCATGTGTGCATTGCCACGAAGATCGTCGCGGTTGCACATTTTGACTTCTCACAGCTGATCTGCTGTTTCTTTGTGTTTGGAGGCTAGGGAGTTAATTCTGTCTGTGCTCGGTGCTGGGACTGGGTGCAGTTTCTCCCGGCTGCAATTGATTATTTGTTGATTGGTTTCCTTTAAATTCCTGGTTGTCTGCTTGGGGAGTTGCCAGTGAAACCTTCATGCAGACCACAGATAGGAATGAATCTGTATAGACTTTAGTTGTGAGCTCCTTAGTTTTCTAAGCTCAACTTGGTTAGAGTTTATTTCCCAGACCATTTATGTTCCTTTGGTGTTTGAGTGTGTATGCAAGCGAGTGTTATCCTGTCTGTCTTTATATGTCTAATCTATGTATTTAGCTGAGATCAGCCATATCCCTTTGGTGGTAGTCAGGATTCCTTCTTAGGACTGATTACAGGGTTCAGGGTCTGATAGGAGACAGGGTGGGTTGGAGACTTGGACCTCGAACCATTTCAGTACCTCCAAGGTGAGGGATAGTTAGGACCCCAGTTTAGGGTCAGGTTAGATCCCGGTCCACCTCTTTCCTGTTTCAGCTCATCAAGTCCTCAAGATTAACCCTGAGTTCAGCAGAGATCGTGTCAGGTAAATCTATTCTATACTTACATGCTGATGTTGCTATACTAGTTGTTGTATAGAGTGTTGTTCCTGTATTAATAGTTTGCTGACATTGTATAATATCATTAGACCAGCGTGACAGCCCTGTCCTGCATTACTGTATAACTTTGTTCCTTCATCATCATTTAAACTTAGGCTTTATGTCAACACAGCTAAAGGGACTCCCCATTGTTCTCCTAAGCCGGGGGGGGGGGGGGGAGGTGGTAGTTTGGTTACGAGGTGGAGAGATTGTCTGTTTCTTCTTGATAGTGGTTCCGGGGCTAATCTGGTTGACGCTCAGTTTTGCTCAGGCTCAAGGTATGGCATCTGAGTGTATTGGTAAAAAACCGACCCTATATTCTCCATGACGCCAGGCCTCTCGGCCAAGGTAGCTTTGTTCATGAGGTTCATAACATTGACCTTCGGGTAGGGGCAATACATAGGGAACATTATCTTGTTATGTGTTGGAGGGTCTACCTACTCCCATTGTGTTGGGACTTCCTTGGTTGGTTAAACATAACCCTGTGATTAATTGGCAGTCCAGGAAAATAAGCCAATGGGGGGAGTTTTTGCAAAAGTAACTGCATGAACACAGTCATCAGTGCGGTCGTGCCTAGTACATTGCCTCCTTTTTTGGAGGATTTTGGGATGTTTTCTCTGAGGAGGGGTGTCAGGAGTTGCCTCCTCAATCGCGTGTATGACTGCTCTATTAATCTCCCTTCCTGATGCTAAGTTGCCTAAAGCTAAGGTTGTATAATCTTTCTGGTCCTGAGAGGAGGCTATGAAAGTTTATATTTCTGAAAGTCTGGCCAAAGGGCATATTTAGACCTTCATCTTCCCCAGTAGACCGCCGGGGTTCTTCTTTGTGAAGAGAAAGATGGGAGGCCTACGCCCTTGCTTGGATTTCCGCGAACTTAATCGGATTACTGTTCGAGATCCGTATCCACTCCCTCTTATTCCTGATCTCTTCAATCAAATTGTTGGCGCCAAATGGTTCTCTAAATTGGATCTCAGGGGGGCGTATAATCTGATTAGGATTAAAAGAGGGGGATGAGTGGAGGAAACGGCGTTTAACACGCCGGAGGGACATTATGAGAACCTTGTCATGCCTTTTGGGTCTGACTACTGCACCAGCAGTATTCCAAATTTTGTTAATGACATTTTTCGTCACCTTGTGGGGGGTTTGTGGTTGTATATTTGGACGACATTTTAATTTACTCGCCAGATCTTGTGTCTCATCAGGAGCATGTGAGACAGGTGTTGCAGATCTTGCGAGACAATAAACTATACGCCAAACTGGAGAAGTGTGTATTCGCCCGTACAGGAAACTTCTTTTTTGGGTTTTTGGTGTCAGCCTCCGGTTTCCGTTATGGACCCTGAAAAGGTGAGAGCAGTGCTTGAAGGGATCAGCCAGAGGATCTTAAGGCTCTTGCAGCGTTTTTTGGGGTTTGCTAACTACTTACCGGAAATTTATTTGTAATTTCTCATCTGTCGTTCAAACCTCTCACGACATGACAAGAAAAGGGACGGATTTTTCTAAAGGTCGGACAAAGCTTGCCAAGCCTTTTCCTCTTTGAAGAAATGTTTTGCTTCGGCACCCGTTCTCATCCAACCAGATGTATCTCAGCAGTTCGTTGTGGAGGTGATGCGTCTGACGTAGGGGTGGGTGCAATATTGTCCCAGGGTCCGTCCCCTGGTAAATGCATCCGTGCGCTTTCTTTTCTAAGAAATTGTCGTCCCGAAAGGAATTATGATATCGGCAATAGGGAACTTTTGGCCATTAAGTTAGCTTTTGAAGAATGGCGTCACTTTTTGGAGGGGGCAGTCCACCCGGTTACCGTTATTACTGATCACAAGAACTGTTGTATTTGGAACCCTAAGCGTCTGAATTACGAAAGTCGATGGTCGTTGTTTTTTACCAGGTTTAATTTTGTCGTTCCTTATCGCCCGGGGTCTAAGAATGAAAGGCTGATGCCTTGTTTTCGAGTTTCCCAGGGGCGGGAAAAGGATGACCCGAAATCCTAACCTTCAGGGGGGGTGGTAGTGTCGGCTGTATTTTTTTGAAACTTGAGGAGGAGGTGTTAGGGCTAGGGGGAGCCCTGCAGGATCCAGGGAGACTGTTTTGTCCCAAATCGTTGAGACAAAAGGTTATGAGGCACATCATAATTTGCTCTAGGGGACATCCAGGGAGTAAGGTACTTTGATCTCCTTTCTCGCCGGGTTTTTGGGGGGGCCCCAATGCTAAAAAAGTGTTTAATTTTTTTGGTCATGTGGGGTGTGTGCCGCTCTTAAAAAACCCCTTTTTCCCACCCCTTTTGGAAAACCCTTTTCCCCCTTGGAAAAAAATTCCCCGGGGGGGCCCTGGATATTTATTATGGACTTCAAGGACCTTCCTCAGGTTCAGGGAATCTGTCATACTGGTGGTTGTTGACAGGTTTCAGTAAGATGGCACATTTCGTTGCTCTTCCTGCACCCCCTATGCTAAAATTTGGGGCCCAGGTGTTTATTAGGGAGATCGTTAGATTTTGGTTGCTTTGATGTGGTGTCAGATAGGGGGGTCTCAGTTTGTGTCCAAATTTTGGAGGGCATTTTGTTTAGTCGGGGGATGGAAAATTGTATTTTCCTCGGTTTTCATCCGCAGGACCAATGGTCGACAGAGGTCTGAATCAGGTTAGAGACATATCCCGGTTTTTTGGGTTTCAGAGAAACAAGAGGACTGGTTTCTTTTTGCCTCTGGCGAGTTCGCTTTTAAAACAAGGCGGAGCGAGTCCACTGGTAAGTCCCGTTTTTTGGGGATATGGTTTCCATCCCAGTTTTGTACTTTCAAGGGGGGGGCCCTTTGGGGTTCCTGAGGAGGAGCGTTTCTCGTCGTCACTTGCTTTGTGTGGAGAGGGTTTGGGAATTAATCTGAGTGCGATGGGGAAAACCGTTACAAACTTATGGCTGATAGGAGGAAAAGTTTCTGGTCCAGTCTGAATGTGAACGATCTGGTATGGTTTTACCAGGAAAATATAAAACTTAAGGTGCCCTCCTGGAAACGGGGTCCCAGATTTTTTGGGGCCCTTTACAGGATCGTTCCATAATTAATCTGTGGCATTGTCTGGACCCTCCCTCTACTTTTAAAAAATTCATAATGTGTTCCACAAGTATTACTTAAAAGGTAGTGGAACCATTCATACCGTCACCTTTTCCTCCTCCTCAGTGTTGGTCAAGGGTAACTTGGAATTTCAAGATCAAAGATCATTGACTCACGTCTGAATCGCCGGTCCCTTCAAATACTTGGTGCATTGGAAGGGTAGGTCCCGAGGGAGGCGTGGGTCCTGGTCTGATGTTTAAAGAAGATCGTTTGTTCGGACCTTCCCAGAACTCACCCGGGGGCCCGGGCCCTGAGGGTCCGGAGGCCCCTCGTAGAAGGGGGGGGGTATGTCATGGTGCTTGCCACGAAGATCGTCCGCTGGTTGCACCTTTTTTATTCTCACAGCTGATCTGGTGTTTTTTTTTGTGTTTGGCGCTTGGGAGTTAATTTGTCTGTGCTTTGGTGGGGGATGGGTTCAGTTTCTCCCGGCTGCAATTATTATTTGTTGATTGGTTTCCTTTAAATTCCTGGTTGTCGGTTGGGGAGTTCCAGTGAAACCTTCATGCAGACCACAGATAGGAATGAATCTGTATAGACTTTTTGTTGTGAGTCCTTAGTTGTTCTAAGCTCAACTTGGTTAGAGTTTATTTCCCAGACCTTTTTGTTCTTTGGGTTTTTTTGAGTGTGTTTGCAAGCGGGGTGTTATCTGTTGGGCTTATATGTCTAATTATGTATTTAGCTGGATCAGCCCATATCCTTTGGTGGTTGTAGGATCCTTCTTAGGACTGTTTTTCAGGGTTCGGGTCTGATAGGAGACAGGGTTGGGTTGGAGACTTGGACCTCTGAACCATTATCAGTACCTCCAAGGTGAGGGATTAGTTAGGCCCCCCGTTTAGGGGCAGGTTAGATCCCGGTTCCACCTCTTTCCTGTTTAGCTCATCAAGTCCTCAAGATTAACCCTGAGTTAGCAGAGATCGTGTCAGGGTAAATCTATTTTATACTTACATGCTGAGGGTTTCTATTACTAGTTGTTGTTATGAGTGTTGTTCCTGTATTAATTTGTTTGCTGAATTGGATACATATCATTTTGGACAGCGTGACCGCCCTGTCTGCATTAATGTATAACTTTGTTACTTCATCCATCATTTTAACTTGGCTTATGTCAACACAGCTAAAGGACTCCCCATTGTTTCCTAACGGGGGGGGGGGGGGGGGGGGGGGGGGAGAACTACAATACACATTTTATAACATCTTGGGAGCCATCAATGGACCAAACCATTGACAGGAGGTGGGAACCTTCCTCCCTACCTTGGGGGTTTTCCCCGTAGCCCAAGACAAGGGGACTTATGCGTGACCAGTGTTGTGTTGGGAGATCTCTAGAAAAAAAAAGGGTGAGGGTCTTAGCTGCGGCAAGACCTAATGTTGGTCTGTGATTTTGGACTTATTATGGATTCAGGAATAACTTGGATATTTGATTTGATATGCTGCCTGCCTCAATAAATCCCTTTTGATTTTTTCTTAGCCGGTGGTCTCTCTTGCTCTGCCGCATTACCCCATCACACCCCTCTTTCTTTCTCTCTGTTTCTTTTTTTTTTTTCCCTTTTTTTTCCCCCCGTCTTTCTCTCTTGTTCTTTCTTTCCCGTTTTCTTCTCTCTCTTATTTCTTTCCCCTTTTCTTTCCTCTTGTTCTTTCTTTCTTTCCCGTCTTTCTTTCTCTCTTTTTTCTTTCTTTCCCGTCTTTTCTTTCTTTCTCTCTCTGTTCTTTCTTTCCCCCCCTTTTTCTCCCTCCCCTCTTGTTTTTCTTTCCCTCTTTCTTTCTCCGTCCTGTTCTTTTTTTTTCCCCCCCCTTTTTTTTTTTTTTCTCTCTCTTGTTCTTTCTTTCCCCTCTTTCTTTCTGTCTCTGTTCTTTCTTTCCCCTCTTCTTTTTATCTCTCTCTGTTCTTTCTTTCCCCTTTCTTTGTTTATTTTCTTTCTCTCTTACTCCTCTCTGTTCTTTCTGTTTTTCCCCCTTTCTTTCTCTCTCCTTTCTTTCTGTTTTCTTTTTTTCTCTGTGTTCATTCTTTCTTTTATTAGTACCAGTGTGCCCACAGTTCCGGGGGTCACTGTGTCTCATTTCCAGTCAGTGTGATCACCAGTGTAAAATGGTTGGGGGTGGACAGGGTTGTAAATAGTAGTGAATGGGTGTGATCGGGGCGTGGCCAAAAAAATTTGCCGCGGCGCGTTCTCAGCTGGCAATCCTCTACTCTGGGTGCCATGCTTATCACGTTTATAGGGGTTGGTTTTCGCCTCCCCAGGAATAGCCGTGGTGGAATTGTGGCCCTATGGGTTACAAACTTCATGAGTCCAGCAAACCGTCATTGCACCCCGTTTACTGTCACGGGGCATGCCTGCGGCCCCCTTTCCCACTTGGGGAACAGCACTGCGACCGGATAGGCAAAATATGAGCAGCACTGTCCTGTGCTGTGGCATTGGCCATTTGTCATGGGACAACGGCGCGGCTTTGTGGCCAGGGTATGACACCTCCAAAACACTTTCTATGGGAAGGGGCCTGGGCACCCTCGGTACTTTGGCCCCCCCCCCCAGGTGTTTGAAAACCCCGTTGGAGATGCCTCACCCCTTGCTTCCCCAAGGGGCCTCTAAAACCCCCCTGGTACCTTTCCACCAAGTTTATGGTCATCGGATTTCGGGTTTTCCCCCCGGGCAACCCGGATTGCACCGGCCTGGGGAGGGAGTGTATCCGCCGTCCAAAAACAACCCCCCACCAAACTGTGCTGTGGAGGGGGAATTCAGGCTGTAACCCCTTTTGGACCCAAGTACGGAAAATCAAATGTTTGGAACCAAATGAGGTTTGTCACTTTGCCAATTGTTCACCAATTGACCCTGACAGTTAAAAATTTATTTCCTAGGGCTTGCCAAGATTCTAACCTTTAAACTTGGCATATTTTTTGCATCCTGCAATACCAAAATCATAATACGCCTTTTGTGGGTTCAACTGGCAAATATGGCCAAAAAACCTCGGCTACCTTTCCCCCGGAGGCAATTCCCCCTTTTCCCCCACCCTTCGACAAAAATCAGGAATGCCTCAATGGGCATCCCGGGGTAATCTTTTTTCAACGCTTTTTTACCCCCTTCCGGCCTGGGCGTCTTTAGTTGGACCTGGGGTTGGGGCGCTAATCCGGGCCCCTGGATGGCAGTTGGCAGAAGCTGATCTTCTGCCGTTGCTTGCTGGCTTTTTCTGGGATCTGCCCGTAACAACAGCTGTTGGTTTTTGCTGTTGCTTCCCGTTTAGTGTTTCAGCCTGTCCCCCAATTTGTCTGGCGAGCTTACCCTTGCAAAAGACTTAAACCCAGGACCCTGTGGTATCGGCGTCACACTGCCTTTTGGGATTTGTGCCGTGCTTTAGCACCAATTGTAGAGATCAGTAAATCCTCGGTGGGTGGGTTTTCGGGAGGCACAGGAAGCGGTATTGCTAAATGTCCAGGCAAGTTTATTTAAACTGCCCTAAAATACTAAAGGGGATTAGTAGGGCGAGTAGATTGTTGCTCGGGGGGATCTCCAAGTTTTTTGGCGTGCTCGGAAAATTTGTTTTTGTCGTCTCAGCTGCATGATTTGCCCGCTGCTAGCAAGATGAATACATGTGGGAATTCTCTAACAAACAGGCATTCCACACATGTAATCAGTCTGTTAGCAGTCGCAAATCATGCAGTGAGACGAGGAAAACTAAATCTCCGAGCACGCCAAAATATCGGAGACCACGTGAGCAACGGTATGCTAGCTCATCAATTCAGGATAGCAAAAAACAAAATTAACAGCCTTTTCTGACACAAAGTGAAAAACATAAATAACATGTCCATGCATTACAGGGGGTCCGTCCGCTCTAGGATAGTGTTGGTTCTTTAACACAGGGTTCCCCAACTCCAGTCCTCAAGGCCCACCAACAGGTCATGTTTTCAGGATTTCATTTGTATTACACAGGTGATGCAATTATCACCTGGGAATACTAAGGAAATCCTGAAAACATGACTGTTGGGGGCCTTGAGGACTGGAGTAGGGAGACCTGCTTTAACAGAGACCAACATACAGGAGATCCACACTCTCCTGCTCCAGACACCTGAATGAGACCAACATGGCCTCCATTTTACCAGCCAAACGGCCCCTGGGGTGGGGATATATGAGCGGTCATTCCCACCCATCTCTTATGACCGCTCACATGACCCGAGATCAATGTGCTGCGCGCAAAGACACGATGTCAGCTCCACCTCACCGAGGAACCATTAATGATCCTTGTAGCAGTAAAGACGCGTGACGCAGGAATCAGCAATGATTAGAGACAATGAGGCCATTATTCTCTCTAGAGGCCGTGCACCTCGCCCAAGACAGCAGAAATCAGTTCAGGACACAACCCCATGATTTGTCCTTGTGATTTCTCCGGCCCGTGGAACTCCAGGGATACCAGTACATACAGTCCCCTGCGAAAGTATTCACCCCTGGAACTTTTCAACCTTTTCCCAATATCATGCTTCAACATAAAGTACAAATGTTAATTTTTAGTGAAGAATCAACAAGTGGGGAGACAAATGTGAAGTGGAACGAAATTTATTGGTTATTTTAAATCTTTGTGGAAATATAAATACTGAAAAGTATTATTCCCTCATCCAGCACCATGACAACCACACAACAGAGTGCTTCACTGAGGGGAGGAGCTGTGTGTGACGTCATCATCGTCACATGATTGCACCCTAATACAGGTCCTTTCACCACTTCTGTCCTGAACTCCGCCCCCTTATCACATGACAGTGACGTCACCACAGGTCCTTCACCATTCTCTCCTGAGCTCGCCCCTGATTACATGACAGTGACGCCCCACAGGTCCTTCAGCTCTCAGTGCAGCAGCTCGGTTCCCGGGTGTGTTGCAGCTCGTGTTCTCTGGTATCAGCCAGCAGCAGATTTCCGGTTCCCGCCATTCCGGTGAGAATTACAGCAGGGTTTGGTGGAGTTTTGGTGCTTGTGGTGAATCTGTGAGAGCAGAGTGTTGGGGTGAGATCAGAGCTGTTCCTGTGGAGGCTCCTGCTCCATGTGACTGCGGCTCCTCATGTTGGGGACGTGCCAGCATTGTATGGGGGATGAGAGCGTCTCCTCCTCATCTCACGGCCCCGCTGGAGGTGTAGTTACCACGGTGACCGTCCTCTGTGGAGGTGTAGTTACCACGGTGACCGTCCCCCGCTGGAGGTGTAGTTACCACGGTGACCGTCCTCTGCTGGAGGTGTAGTTTACCACGGTGACGTCCCCTGCTGGAGGTGTTAGGTTACACAGTGACCGTCCCCTGCTGGGAGGTGTGTTACCCGGTGACCGTCCCCTTAGAGGTGTAGTTACCACGGTGACCGTTCCTTGCTGGAGGTGTATTTACCATGGTGACCGTTCTCCGCTGGAGGTGTAGTTACCACGGAGACCGTCCTCTGCTGGAGGTGTAGTTCCACGGTGACCGTTCCCCCACTGGAGATGTAGTTACCACGGTGACTGTCCCCCACTGGAGGTGTAGTTACCACAGTGACTCTCCCCCGTGGAGGTTGTTAGTTACCACGGTGACCGTTCCCCGCTGGAGGTGTAGTTACCACGGTGACCGCCCCCGCTGGAGGTGTAGTTACCACGGTGACCGTCCCGCTGGAGGTGTAGTTACCACGGTGACCGCCCCCGCTGGAAGTGTAGTTACACAGTGACCTTCTCTGCTGGCAGTGTAGTTACCACGGTGACCGTCCTCCTACGAGGCTGATAATGAGCGGGTCTAGATCGGTTGGAGGAGCCCGCGGTGGAGTTTTGTGGCTTTTCTCCAGATTTTCCTGATTAAATGTTGATATTTTGGCAGAATTTAGTGATTGTCGTTATATCGTCCCTATGATTTCCATCTTCTCCTTCATCATGAAGGACGCCGCAGGACGAGATCCCTCCAGCTGATCCAGTGCTTCCCTCCTTCTCCTGAATGACCCCGAGGATGGAGGAGGACAGGAATGAGACCACCAGAAGATTATTCCACCTCACCCTGGAGATCATCTCCTGCTGGAGCGGAGAGGTAACTCCTCTACATTTTTATCAGCTTCATTGTGTGATGTGACAAGTCCGGACATCGGGAGGAGGAAATCCAGAATAGGAGGAGAAGGATTCTTACTGTAAGAGCTCTTGCCCGGAGGAGTTGTCATGGGGATTCCCTATAAGAGCTGTAGAGGGGCCGGGATGTCTGTCCTGAGTGTAATAATATTCCGGTTATGGCCCCAGATTACTGGAGACGATTATTGATCCCGGGATTTCTTATGATTGTCAGATCTGGTGTCGGGAAGGAATTTTCTCCCTAGTGTCTTCTCCCATACACAGGATTTACACCATAGTGAGGAAGACACCGGGGGACGGTGTGACTTCCATCATCCATCTCCAGGAGTCAGGAGGGCGGAGCCCGGGCCCCATCACAGAGCCCCCGCACCCCCCGATAATGAGAGAAACAAGAAGATCCTGGAGCTCAGCAACAAGATGATCGAGCTGCTGAGCGGAGAGGTGATGCTGGCATTAAAGGACGGCACTGGAGGTTCTGGGTGATGAGCGGGAGTTGACTGCTGGGACATTATACAGGAGGCACTGGAGGATTCTGGGTGTGAGTGGAGAGGTGACTGCTGGAATTATACAGGAGGCACTGGGGATTGGGTGATGGCGGAGAGGTGACTGTGGGACATTATACAGGACAGCATGGAGGTTTGAGTGATGAGCGGAGAGGTGACTGCTGGGACATTATACAGGCGGACTGGGGATTTTGGGTGATGAGCGGAGAGGTGACTGGGGACATTATACAGGACG
Source organism: Oophaga sylvatica (assembly GCA_033576555.1). NCBI lineage: Eukaryota > Metazoa > Chordata > Amphibia > Anura > Dendrobatidae > Oophaga > Oophaga sylvatica. Next base: position 69,054 of record JARQOD010002957.1, read on the forward strand.
GCACGGGGATTCTGGGTGATGAGTGGAGAGGTGACTGTGGGACATTTAAGGACGGCACTGGGGATTTGGGTGATGAGGGAGAGGTGATGCTGGGACTTATAAGGAGGCAATGGAGGAATTTCTGGGTGATGAGGGAGGGTGACTGCTGGGACATTATACAGGACGGCACTGGAGGATTCTGGGTGATAAGCGGGAGAGGTGACGTGGGAATTATACGGACGGGACTGGAGGGTTTGGGTGATGAGAGGAGAGGTGACTGCTGGGACATTTAACAGGACGGCACTGGAGGATTCTGGGTGATGAGCGGAGAGGTGACTGTGGGACATTATACAGGACTGCACTGGGGGGATTTGGGTGAGAGGGGAGAGGTGATGCTGGGACATTATACGGACGGCACTGGGGATTTGGGGGGATGAGCGGAGAGGTGACTGCTGGGACATTTTTACAGGACGGGGACTGGGGATTCTGAGTGATGAGCGGAGAGGTGACTGCTGGGACTTTATACAGGACGGCACTGGAGGTTTCTGGGTGATGAGTGGAGAGGTGGGCTGCTGGGACATTATACAGGACGGCACTGGAGGATTTGGGTGATGAGGGGAGAGGTGACTGCTGGGACATTATACTGGACCGCATGGAGGATTTGGGTGTGAGGGAGAGGTGACTGCTGGACATTATACAGGACGGCACTGGAGGATTCTGAGTGATGAGCGGAGGAGGTGATGTGGGACATTATACAGGACAGCATGGAGGATTCTGGGTGATGAGCGGAGAGGGACTGCTGGGACATTAACAGGACGGCACTGGGGATTTGGGTGATGAGCGGAGAGGTGACTGTGGACATTATACAGGGGCGGCATGGAGGATTTGGGTGATGAGGGGGGAGGTGATGCCCGGGACATTATACAGGCGGCACTGAGGGTTCTGGGTGATGAGCGGAGAGGTGATGCTGGGACATTTACAGGACGACACTGGAGGATTCTGGGTGATGAGGGGAGAGGTGTGTGGGGGCATTATACAGGACGGCACTGGAGGATTCTGGGTGATGAGCGGAGAGGTGACTGCTGGGACAATTATACAGGACGGCACTGGAGGATTCTGGGTGATGAGGGAGAGGTGATGCTGGGACAATTTTTACATGGGCGGCACTGGAGGATTTGGGTGATGAGCGGAGAGGGGGACTGTGGGAATTATACAGGACGGCATGGAGGATTTGGGTGATGAGCGGAGAGGGTGACTGCTGGGACATTTTTCAGGACGGCACTGGAGGATTCTGGGTGATGAGCGAGAGGAGCTCTGGGACATTATTCAGGACGGCACTGGAGGATTTGGGTGATGAGCGGGGGAGGTGACTGCTGGGACTTATACAGGACGACTGGAGGATTTTTGGGAGATGAGGGGAGAGGTGATGTGGGGCATTATAAGGACGGCACTGGAGGATTCTGGGTGATGAGAGGGGGAGGGACTGTGGGACATTATACAGGCGGCATGGAGGATTCTGGGTGATGAGCGGAGAGGTGACTGCTGGGCATTATACAGGACGGCCCGGGGATTCTGGG
>JARQOD010002958.1:0-70602 GCA_033576555.1 Oophaga sylvatica
AAAGTGAAGTAAAAGTGTGATAGCATTGTTCTAAGCAGCAATCTGCGAATCAGAGATGCTTTCCCATGCTGTTCTTCTTCTATTCAGCAGTTTTTACATCCATTTCAACATTTTCGCTGCCACTCAAATCTCCTTGTAGGGTCTGCCGGAATAATGCTCAGATTTCCCATTGACTCCCATTATACTCGTTATTCGAAGAGAGCATCCGAGCATTAGGGATTGATTGGTTGCAGTAAAGAGCATCCAAGCATTATAGAGCTCCGACATCAGTAAGAAAAATCAGATAAAAAATGCATTTGTTTTCATGCAATCTAATCTGGGAATATGCAAATTCTCTCCTTGGGACTCCTCCCCTGGTTTACTGATGTCCTCCTTTCAGCTGCAACGGCCACAATCCAGTGTTCCTTGAGCTCGCGGAGACTATTCACTTATCCCAGAAGGCACTGTGAATATGCAATTTCTCTCCTCGGGACTCCTCCCCTGGTTTACTGATGTCCTCCTTTCAGCTGCAACGGACAAAATCCAGTGTTTCTTGAGCTCACGGAGACTCTTCACTTATACCAGAAAGCACTGGGAATAAGCAAATTCTCTCCACAGGACGCCTCCCCTGGTTTACTGATGTCCTCCTTTCAGCTGCAATGGCCAAAATCCAATGTTCCTTGAGCTCACGGAGTTTCTTCAATTAACCCAGAAAGCACTGGGAATATGCAAATACTCTCCTCAGGACCCCTCCCTGGTTTACTGATGTCCTCCTTTTCAGCTGCAACGGCCAAAATCCAGTGTTCCTTGAGCTCGCGGAGATACTTCACTTATCCCAGAAGGCATTCAAGTTGGGTCAACAAAAAAAGTGAACAATCAAATTAAAGTAGAAACAAAATGTTCCTGTTTATTCACAGGATGAATAAAATGCAACTAAGAAGAACTCATACTTCCCATACCTTCTGTATGTAGTGAATGCAGGGCAAGGGTTAGAAAAGCTAAAGCCAGTAATGAAGTGAGGCTTGCAAGGGAGACCAAGAGCAATACAAAAGGATTTGGGGTGTATGTCAAAGGCAAAAGAAAAGGCAAAGATGCTATAGGATTTTTACAAGATGAAAATGGTGAAGTGGTCAAAAATGATGGTGAGAAGGCCGAACTTTTAAATTCCTATTTTGCATCTGTGTTCTCTAAGAAAGCAATTGTAACATCAGTTGATCTTTACAGTGCTACAGAAGGATAAAGGAATCTACACTTTCTAGAAACAGAGAGATTTGTGAGGAAACACTTAAGCTAATTTAAATGAATTTAAATCTACTGGTAGAGATGAATTACATCCTAGGGTAAGAAGATAGCGGAGGAAAATGCAGAAGCACTAGCCAGAATTTTTGAAAAATGCTCGAGAACAGAAGTCCCAGAATATTGGAGAAGGGCTAATATTGTCCCTATCTTCAAAAAAGTAAAGAAGATGAAGGCAGGAAATTGTGGAGTGTTGGCTGCAGGGATTTTGTTACATATGGCCAACTTTATGTACCACTGTCTTTCCCGTGGACCTCACATTATATTCATCTTGGCCAAAAAGGAGTACTGGATGTTCATCCTGCTATACCTACACTATAATGAGAACTTTTCACCTCTCCTTCCAGAGGCTGAGAAGTCTACTAAAATGGTGTTGTACCAGAAGGCCATTGTGGAAAATATGTTGAAAAAATTCCCATCACACAACTGAGACAACCACCAGAGGACAGCAGCACATAAAATGTTTTTTAATCTTGAATGTTTGAATGAGGCCCTCTAGTTGTTTTCTCAAGGGTTTAAGGGTGACCCTGCTTGTAATTATTGACAGGCTTTGCACTGAGTGCGAGCTTTTATGAGTGCACGAGTACCACAATTGCACTTTGTTCTCAATATTTGAGTGAGGCACTACAGTTGGTGCCTTCAAGGGATATGGATGACCCTGCTTGTAATTTTTGTCAGGCTTTGCACTGTGTGCAGAGCCTTCATGAGTGTAGGAGTACCGCAACTACGCTTTCTCATTATTTGAATGAGGCCGTCCAGTTGTTACCTTGAAGGGTGAATGGATGACCCTATTGTAATTTTGGGCAGGCTTTGTACTTAGTGCATTGCCTTTATGAGTTTAGAAGTACCACTACATTACCATTTGAAAAGAATGTGTATGAGCCCATCCTTTATGTCTAATACAGGGTATATCGGATTCCCTCTGACGTCTAATTTTTGGCCGTTCTTTCTTCCGTCATAAATTACACTGAAATTTCCACTTTTTTAATAAAAAAATTCAATTTGAATTGCTTAACCCCTTCACCCCAAGAGTAGTTTGCACGTTAATGACCGGCCAATTTTTACAATTCTGACCACTGTCTCTTTATGAGGCTATAACTCTGGAATGCTTCAACTGATCTTCGCGATTCTGATTGTTTTCTCGTGACATATTGTACTTCACGATAGTGGTAAAATTTCTTCCATATAACTTGCGTTTATATAGAGAAATATGTCACACAAAATAGTTAAGAAATAACATTTCCCACATGTCTAATTTACATCAGCACAATTTGGAAACAAAATTTTTATTTGTTAGGAAGTTATAATGGTTAAAAGTTGACCAGCGATTTCTCATTTTTACAACAAAATTTACAAAACCATTTTTTTTAGGGACCACCTCACATTTGAAGTCACTTTGAGGGGTCTATATGACAGAAAATACCCAAAAGTGACATCATTCTAAAAACTGCACCCCTCAATGTACTCAAAACCACATTCAAGAAGTTTATTAACCCTTCAGGTGCTTCACAGGAGCTGAAGCAACGTGGAAGGAAAAAATGAACATTTTACTTTTCAGTCACAAAAATTATCGTTTACAAACATTTTTTTTATTTTACAAGGGAAAATGGAGAAAATGGACCGATAAAGTTGTTGTGCAATTTCTCCTGAGTACGCCGATACCCCATATGTGAGGGAAATCCACTGTTTGGGCGCATGGCAGGGCTCGGAATGGAAGGAGCGCCGTTTGACTTTTCCAAACCAAAATTGGCTGGAATTGAGAACGGACGCCATGTCGTGTTTGGAGGGCCCCTGATGTGCCTAAACAGTGGAAACCCCCACACGTGACCCCATTTTGGAAACTAGACCCCCTAAGGAACTTATCTAGATGTGTGGTGAGCACTTTGAACCCCCAAGTGCTTCACGCAAGTTTGTAATGTAGAGCCGTGAAGAAAAAAAATCATATTTTTTCCACAAGCATGATGTTTTAGTCCCCAATTTTTTATTTTTCCAAGGGCAAGAGGAGAAATTGGACCACAAAAGTTGCTGTCCAACTTGTCCTGAGTATGCTGATACCCCATATATGGGGGAGAACCACTGTTTGGGCACACGGAAGGGCTCGAAAGGGAAGGAGCGCCGTTTGACTTTTCCAAACCAAAATTGGCTGGAATTGAGAACGGACGCCATGTCGTGTTTGGAGGGCCCCTGATGTGCCTAAACAGTGGAAAACCCCCACATGTGACTCCATTTTGGAAACTAGACCCCCTAACGAACTTATTTAGGTGTGTGGTGAGCACTTTGAACCCCCAATGTTTCACTAAAGTTTATAATGCCCTGGCGTGAAAAAATATATATTTTTTTTTTCCACAAAAGTGATTTTTTTAGTCCCCAATTTTTTATTTTCCCATGGGTAACAGGAGAAATTGGACCCCAAAAGTGGTTGTCCAATTTGTCCTGAGTACGCTGATACCCCATATGTTGGGGGGAACCACTGTTTGGGCGCACGGCAGGGCTCGGAAGGGAAGCAGTGATGTTTTGTAATGCAGACTTTGATGGAATGGTCTGCGGGCGTCATGTTCCGTTAGCAGAGCCCCTCATGTGCCTAAACAGTGGAAACCCCCCACATGTGACCCCATTTTGGAAACTAGACCCCCTAACAAACTTATCTAGGTGTGTGATGAGAACTTTGAACCCCCAAGTGTTTCACTAAAGTTTATAATGCCCAGGTGTGAAAATAAAAAATCCTACTTTTTACCTCACAAAAATGATGTTTTAGGCCCCAATTTTTATTTTACCAAGGGTAAGAGGAGAAATTGGACACCAAAAGTTGTTGTCCAATTTCTCCTGAGTACACTGGTACCCCATATGTGGGAAAAAACTGTTTGGGCACAAGTCGGGGCTCAGAAGGGAAGTCGTGACGTTTTGGAATGCAGACTGATGGAATGGTCTGCGGCGTTATGTTTCGTTTGCAGAGCCCCTGATGTGCCTAAACAGTAAAAAAAAAACAAAAGTGACATAATTTTGGAAAATAGACTCCCAAGGAACTTTTCTAAATGTGCCCCCCTTCTGGAACTAATCTCTCCTGTAAAGTAAATTAGTAGTGCATGGAGGTGTGGTACAATTTGAAACAATCCTTCATACACAGGCCAGGTTTTTCGGGGCAGGTGTCGCATTGGTAAGTGGTGTCCTTGCGTATTCCCCTTTTGTAACACACTCGGCACCTTTTTTGCGGCTTACCTTTTTTTCCAGTTAGCGGGACCACCCCCGGGAAATGCTGACCTGGTATGATACAAGCACCTTCAGGTCCGGAAGTACTGGGGCCCGCTCCTTCCTGAGCGCCAAACATCAGGGCCTTAACCACTACCTCCTGAAACTGAAGGTACGTCGTATCGCTGTTGCGTGCACATTGTGACAGCAGGAAAGCGTTGAGCATAGCCATTTGGACGATGTGCACGGACAGCTTCTTGTACCACACCTTGGCCTTTCTCAAAGCACTATACGGTTGGAGGAGTTGATCAGAGAGATCAACACCCCCATGTATTTATTGTACCCCAGTACACAGTCCAGTTTGCGGACCTGTGTAGAGGTACCCCGTACAGTGCTGAGGGCGCTGCCATCACCATGTATGGTGGTCAAGAGAAGGACATCTCTCTTGTCCTTGACCAACAGGTGGTTGCTACATTGGGCTCTGCTCTCACCCTTTCTGAGCATCTGCCCAAGTAGCGTCTTCGGGAGGCCTCTCTGATTTTTGCAGACGGTACTGCAGGCTGCGGTACCTCACGCAGAGAGGGATTTGTAGAGTGGGATGCTGGAATAAAAGTTATCAGTGTAAAGGTGATAACCTTTATCCAGCAGTGGGTGCACCAAATCCCACACAATTTTCCCACTCACTCCCAGGACGGGGGGACACTCAGGGGGTTGAATCCTGGTGTCCTTTCCTTCGTAAACTCTAAAGCTGTGGGTGTACCCTGAGGTACTCTCACACTGCTTATAGAGTTTGATTCCGTACCTTGCCCTCTTGCTGGGCAGGTACTGGCGGAATCCAAGCCATCCCTTAAAATGAACCAAGGACTCATCCACGCAGATGTCCCTTTGGAGCACGTACACTTCAGCAAACTTTTTGTTGAAGTGTTCGATGACCGGCCGAACTTTGAACAGGCGGTCAAAGTTGGGGTCATCTCGTGGGGGACACTGTGCATTATCATTATAATGCAAGAATTTGTGGATGGCCTCAAAACGCGTCCGGGCCATGACCATTCGGAACACTGGAGTGTTGTATAAAACATCAACACTCCAATATTGCAGAATTTCTGGCTTCTTCAGGATCCCCATATGGAGGACCAGGCCCCAAAACTGAATCATTTCAACTGCGTCTACAGGAGACCAGTTGGAAAATGATGACACGGGGTTTTGCGCCAAAAATTGCCGAGCGTACAAATTAGTTTGCTCCACCACGAGGTTAATAAAATCCTCAGAGAAAAAGACTTTGAAAAAGTCTATTTCTCTGAGGCCCGTGGTGTCAAACTTGATTCCTGATTCTGCCACAAAATCAGGAATCAGTGGCTCGTAATTTTCGGGGGCCGGGGCCCATACGGGGTCCGAAGAGGGGTGCGCTGGTTCATTTTCAGGGGTCGGCGCTGCCTCATTTTCTGTCCTGGGGCGTCTGCGTGGCGGTTCCGCAGGACCCGAGGAGGAAGATGAGGAGGAGGAGGAGGAATAAGAAGAAGAAGAATCTGAAAAGTAAAGAAATGTGGGATCCTCTCCCTCACTATCAGTGTCGTAGGCAAGGAAAGCGTATGCCTCCTCCACTGAATAGCGCTGTTGGGAAGAACGTGACGAGCGGGACTTTTTTTTTGTGAATGTGGTGCTTTGTGTGTACTTTATTTATAACTATGTGTGTGTGTGGGGGGGATAGTGGTTGGTGCAAACTATGCTGAAAAGAAAAAGCTAAAAGAAAAGAAAGCGAATAAGGAAAAAAAATGCCTGTGAAAAAAAGTTTACAGTAACAGTAAACCAGCAGGCAAAAGCTCTGATAAGTGACCGGTGTCACTTATCAAAGTTCCGGGCTCTGGATGTGCGCACGGGAGTGGCGGAAAGTGGAGTGAAAAAAATAAAAAATGGCAGGCACGAGCTCTGATAAGTGACCGGTGTACTTATCAAAGTTCGCGGCTGCTGGATGTGCGCACAGGAGTGGCGGAAAGTGGGTGAAAAAAAAAAAAAAACGGCAGGCACGAGCTTTGATAAGTGACCGGTGTCACTTATCAAACTTCGCGGCTGCTGGATGTGCGCACAGGAGTGGCGGAAAGTGGGGTGAAAAAAAAAAAAAAAACGGCAGGCACGAGCTTGATAAGTGACCGGTGTCACTTATCAAAGTTCCGCGGCTGCTGGATGTGCGCACGGGAGTGGCGGAAAGTGGGGTAAAAAAAAAAAAAACGGCAGGACGAGCTCTGATAAGTGACTGGTCACTTATCAAAGTTCCCGGCTGCTGGATGTGCGCACGGGAGTGGCGGAAAGTGGGGTGAAAAAAAAAAAAACGGCAGGAACGAGCTCTGATAAGTGACTGGTTCACTTTCAAGTTCCGTGGCTGCTGGATGTGCGCACGGGAGTGGTGGAAAGGGGGTGAAAAATAAAAAACGGCAGGCACGAGCTCTGATAAGTGACTGGTGTCACTTATCAAGGTTCCGCGGCTGCTGGATGTGCGCACGGGAGTGGTGGAAAGGGGGTGTGAAAAAAAAAAAAGGCAGGCACGAGCTCTGATAAGTGACTGATGTCACTTATCAAAGTCCGCGCTGCTGGATATGCGCACGGGAGTGGTGGAAGGGGGGGAAAAAAAAAATGGCAGGACGAGCTCTGATAAGTGACTGTGTCACTTATCAAAGTTCGCGCTGCTGGATTGTGCGCACGGGAGTGGCGGAAAAGTGGGGGAAAAAAAAAACGGCAGGAACGAGCTCTGATAAGTGACTGGTGTCACTTATCAAAGTTCCGCGGCTGCTGGATGTGCGCACGGGAGTGGCGGAAAGTGGGGTGAAAAAAAAAAAAACGCAGGCACGAGCTCTGATAAGTGACTGGTGTCACTTATCAAAGTTCCGCGGCTGCTGGATGTGCGCACGGGAGTGGCGGAAAGTGGGGTGAAAAAAAAAAAACGGCAGGAACGAGCTCTGATAAGTGACTGGCGTCACTTATCAAATTTCCGTGGCTGCTGGATGTGCGCACGGGAGTGGCGGAAAGTGGGGTAAAAAAAAAAACGGCAGGCACGAGCTCTGATAAGTGACCGCTGTCACTTATCAAAGTTCCGCGGCTGCTGGAAGGGCGCACGGAGGGGGGTGCAAAAGAAAAGCGAGCATGAATGTTGATCGGTGAACTGTGTCACCAATCAACGCTCGGCGGCTGCTAAATGTGCGCAGAGGCGGCACAAAGGGGGGTAAAAAGAGGGGGAAAGGGAAGGGGGGAGGTGGGAATGGGGGGATTGGGGTGGATAGGGCAGGGATCGGGGCTCAAAAACTCACGTTTGTAGTCTCTTTTTTCTTTCTCTCTTCTTTCTCTCTCTTCTTTCTTCTCTTCTTTCTTCTATTTTCTTTCTTCAGCAGGAGTTGTGGTGTCACAGGCTACTGTGGCACCACAAGGCCCAGCACAGGAGATCTGGCAGTGTGACCACGCAGCAGGAATCCTCAGCAAGTGTGAGGACCCCTGCAATGCGGTCAGACAGGTCAGATCCAGTTTGCAGACAGGTCACAGAGCGGTCACATCGCTGCTGTGACCTGTCATTGGTGGGTTCAATGATCACATCAGTCCCACCAATCAGAGCAGACCCTTGTTATGCCGGTTGCTAGGCACCGGCCTAGTAATCGGAGCTCACAGCTCCGATTCCTAGGCAGGTCACTGGCAGGTCAACAAGCAGGGCACAGAGCGGTCACACCGATGCTGTGCCCTGTGATTGGCGCGATCGACGATGACATCGATCGCGCCAATCAGAAGCTGCAGGCCCTACAGGCCCTGTCCTAGGCTCTGGCCTAGGATCGGTGCTATTACTGCACCGATCCAGGCGGGTACTGGCAGGGCACAGCGCGGATATACCGCGGCTGTGCCCTGCGATTGGCGTGATCGATGTTATCAGCGATCACGCCAATCCGGGGGGGTCTGGATGTTGCTAGGCCCAGGCCTAGGATCGAGTACATCGGTACTCGATCCTAGCCTGGGATCGCACTGTTTCTGCTGCTCTGATTGGCTGAAACAGTGAGAAAGGCTGTGATTGGCTGTTCAGAATTGAACAGCCAATCACAGCGATCGGGAGGCCCGAGGGGGGAGGACGCAGCCAGGGATGCCGACGCCATCTTTGATGAGGTAATATGGCATCGGAATTTTAATGCGATCACCGCGACTTAAGTCGCGATGTCGCATTAAAGGGCATGACGTACTATCCCGTCCATGGTCAGATTGTCACGGGTTTCATGGACGGGATAGTACGTGGGATGTCAGAGAGGGGTTAAATTATTATTTTTTTAAAATCCTTTTTAAATGTTGCCTTATATACAAGTCATTATTCAGGAAAGAATATTTCTTAGCATTTTTTTCCTGTAAACTCTAATTTCTCTTTGATTTTGAATGTTTTATTGTCAGTCATTAAAGTGAAGTAAAAGTGTGATCGCATTGTTCTAAGCAGCAATCTGGAATCAGAGATGCTTTCCATGCTGTTCTCCTTCTATTCAGCAATTTTTACATCCATTTCAACATTTTCGCTGCCACTCAAATCTCCTTGTAGGTCTGCCGGAATAATGCTCAGATTTCCCATTGACTCCCATTATACTCGTTATTCGAAGAGAGCATCCGAGCATTAGGGATTGATTGGTTGCAGTAAAGAGCATCCAAGCATTTTAGAGCTCCGACATCAGTAAGCAAAATCAGATAAAAAATGCATTGGTTTTCATGCAATCTAATTTGCATGCATGTACAATCCAGAATCAAGGAGTAGAATATTTTTTGCAACTTTGGCCAGATCAATTTTTAATTTTGTACACTTTTTTGACTATTATAATACAATAACAAAAACTCACCATCTTGTGAGCCGTCTTCATTCTTGATAAAAGTTTTCTCCATAAGTTAAGTGGATCCTACCAGAATGAGGTTTAAATAGCCATAAGAAAAGCAAGATAGTCATGTGGAGAGAAGCTCAGTGCTGAGGCTCCTTACTGAGTACCATAGTTACTCCTCAGCTAGCCTTGGGGAAGGTCTGAGATAAGAGCCATATACTGCTTTCACAAAGCATTGCTTGAATAAAGTGAGTGTGTTCACATCAACACAGGTCAACTTGTGACTTGGAAGCAAAAGAAGTAACAAGCACATGAATGACTGTGCTGCTACAGATGCAAAGTTGTCAAGTTTGGAATTGACTCACGGCTAGAGCCAGCTTAAGCTCAATGACTGGGAGGAAAGTGCAAATGTTTCCCAACTCAATTCAGACTACTCTCTCTCCAACTTTTGCCACAAATCCATGTGGCGCATCTGTCTATTGTTTAGGCTGCAGACTGTACAAGGTGGAGCATTCTTATATTCTTCATGCTGCATCAAAGCCAGAAAAATACACAATCACAAACAATTCACTGCTTTCCTTTATTATATTTAATCTGTTTTTATTGAAAATTTATAAATATAACACACATAAAAACATGAGGCAGCAGATCATGTGAAAAAAATATTTGTGTCATTCTCAAAAACTTTTTGCCATTGATGTACAAGGTGGAGCATTCTTGTATTCTTCAAGCTGCATCAAAGCCAGAAAAAGGACACAATCACAAACAATTCACTGCTTTCCTTTATTATATTTAATCTGTTTTTATTGAAAATTTATAAATATACATTCAAGTTGGGTCAACAAAAAAAGTGAACAATCAAATAAAAGTAGAAAAAAAATGTTCCTGTTTAATCACAGGATGAATAAAATGCAACTAGAAAAACTCATACTTCCCATACCTGTCTGTATGTAGTGGATGCAGGGCAAGGGTTAGAAAATCTAAAGCCAGTAATGAAGTGAGGCTTGCAAGGGAGACCAAGAGCAATAAAAAAGGATTTTGGGTGTATGTCAAAGGCAAAAGAAAAGTCAAAGATGTTATAGGATTTGTACAGGATGAAAATGGTGAAGTGGTCAAAAATGATGGTGAGAAGGCTGAACTTTTAAATTCCTATTTTGCATCCGTGTTCTCTAAGAAAGCAATTGTAACATCAATTGATCTTCACAGTGCTACAGAAGGATAAAGAAATCTACACTTTCTAGAAACAGAGAGATTTGTGTGGAAACACTTAGCTAATTTAAATGAATTTAAATCTCCTGGTAGAGATGAATTACATCCTAGGGTAAGAAGATAGCGGAGGAAAATGCAGAAGCACTAGCCAGAATCTTTGAAAAATGCTCGAGAACAGAAGTCCCAGAAGATTGGAGAAGGGCAAATATTGTACCTATCTTCAAAAAAGTAAAGAAGATGAAGGCAGGAAATTGAGGAGTGTTGGCTGCAGGGACTTTGTCACATATGGCTAACTTTATGTACCACTGTCTTTCCCGTGGCCCTCACAATATATTCATCTTGGCCAAAGAAGAGTACTGAATGTTCACCCTGCTATACCCATGCTATAATGAGAACTTTGCACCTCTCCTTCCAGAGGCTGAGAAGTCTAATAAAATGGTGCTGTACCAGAAGGCCATTGTGGAAAATATGTTGAAAAAATTCCCATCAGACAACGGAGAAAACCACCAGAGGACAGCAGCACATAAAATGTTTTTTAATCTTGAATGTTTGAATGAGGCCCTCTAGTTGATTTCTCAAGGGTCTAAGGGTGACCCTGCTTTTAATTATTGACAGGCTTTGCACTGAGTGCAGAGCTTTTATGAGTGCACGAGTACCACAATTGCACTTTGTTCTCAAAATTTGAATGAGGCACTACAGTTGGTGCCTCAAGGGGTATGGATGACCCTGCTTGTAATTTTTGTCAGGCTTTGCACTGTGTGCAGAGCCTTTATGAGTGTAGGAGTACCGCAACTACGCTTTCTCATTATTTGAATGAGGCCGTCCAGTTGTTACCTAGAAGGGTGAATGGATGACCCTACATGTAATTTTGGGCAGGCTTTGTACTTAGTGCATTGCCTTTATGAATTTAGAAGTACCACTACATAACCATTTGAACAGAATGTGTATGAGCCCATCCTTTATGTCTAATACAAGGTATATCGGATTCCCTCTGACGTCTAATTTTTGGCAGTTCTTGCTTCCGTCATAAATTACACTGAAATTTCCACTTTTTTAATAAAAAAATTTCAATTTTGAATTTCTTAAATTATTATATTTTTAAATCCTTTTTAAATGTTGCCTTATATACAAGTCATTATTCAGGAAAGAATGTTTCTTAACATTTTTTTCCTGTAAACTCTAATTTCTCTTTGATTTTGAATGTTTTATTGTCAGTTACTAAAGTGAAGTAAAAGTGTGATAGCATTGTTCTAAGCAGCAGTCTGCAAATCAGAGATGCTTTCCCATGCTGTTCTCCTTCTATTCAGCAATTTTAACATCCATTTCAACATTTTCGCTGCCACTCAAATCTTCCTCAAATCTCCCTGTAGTGTCTGCCGGAATAATGCTCAGATTTCCCATTGACTCCCATTATACTCGTTATTCGAAGAGAGCATCCGAGCATTAGGGATTGATTGGTTGCAGTAAAGAGCATCCAAGCATTTTAGAGCTCCGACATCAGTAAGCAAAATCAGATAAAAAATGCATTGGTTTTCATGCAATCTAATTTGCATGCATGTACAATCCAGAATCAAGGAGTAGAATATTTTTTGCAACTTTGGCCAGATCAATTTTTAATTTTGTACACTTTTTTGACTATTATAATACAATTACAAAAACTCACCATCTTGGGAGCCGTCTTGATTCTTGATAAAAGTCTCCATAGTTTAAGTGGATCCGACCAGAATGAGGTTTAAATAGCCATAAGAAAAGCAAGATAGTCATGTGGAGAGAAGCTCAGTGCTGAGGCCCTTACTGAGTACCATAGTTACTCCACAGCTAGCCTTGGGGAAGGTCTGAGATAAGAGCCATATACTGCTTTCACAAAGCATTGCTTGAATAAAGTGAGTGTGTTCCATCAACACTGGTCAGCTTGTGACTTGGAAGCAAAAGAAGTAAAAAGCACATGAATGACTGTGCTGCTACAGATGCAAAGTTGTCAAGTTTGGAATTGACTCACGGCTAGCCAGCTTAAGCTCAATGACTGGGAGGAAAGTGCAAATGTTTCCCAACTCAATTCAGACTACTCTCTCTCCAACTTTTGCCACAAATCCATGTGGCGCTTCTGTCTATTGTTTAGGCTGCAGACTGTACAGTCATGGCCAAAAATTTTGAGAAAGACACAAAAATTAATTTTTACAAAGTCTACTGCTTCACTTTTTCTAATGGCAATTTGCATATACTCCAGAATGTTATAAAGAGTGATCAGCTTAACAGCAATTACTTGCAAAGTCAATATTTGGCTAGAAAATTAACTTTATCCCCCAAAACACTTTTCAACATCATTGCAGCCCTGCCTTAAAAGGACCAGCTAACCTCTTTTCAGTGATTGCTCCATTAACACAGGTGTGGGTGTTTGATGAGGACATGGCTGGAGATCAATCTGTCATGATTAAGTAAGAATGACACCACTGGACACTTTAAAAGGAGGCTGGTGCTTGGCATCATTGTTTCTCTTCTGTTAACCAATGGTTATCTCTAAAGAAACACGTGCAGTCATCATTGCAATGCACAAAAATGGCCTAACAGGGAAGAGTATCGCAGCTAGAAAGATTGCACCTCAGTCAACAATCTATCGCATCATCAAGAACTTCAAGGAGAGAGGTTCCATTGTTGCCAAAAAGGCTTCAGGGCGCCCAAGAAAGACCAGCAAGCGCCAGGACCGTCTCTTAAAAGTGTTTCAGCTGCGGGATCGGGCTACCAGCAGTGCAGAGATTGCTCAGGAATGGCAGCAGGCAGGTGTGAGTGCATCTGCACGCACTGTGAGGCGGAGACTCTTGGAGCAAGGCCTGGTCTCAAGGAGGTCAGCAAAGAAGCCACTTCTCTCCAGAAAAAACATCATGGACAGACTGATATTCTGCAAAAGGTACAGGCAGTGGACTGCTGAGGACTGGGTAAAGTTATTTTCTCTGATGAATCCCCTTTTCGATTGTTTGGGACATCAGGAAAACGCCTCATTCGGAGAAGACAAGGTGAGCGCTACCACCAGTCTTGTCTCATGCCAACTGTTAAGCATCCTGAAACCATTCATGTGTGGGGTTGCTTCTCAGTCAAGGAATCGGCTCTCTCACAGTCTTGCCTAAAAACACAGCCATGAATAAAGAATGGTACCAGAATGTCCTCCAAGAGCAACTTCTCCCAACCCTCCAAGAGCAGTTTGGCGATCAACAATGCCTTTTCCAGTATGATGGAGCACCTTGCCATAAAGCAAAGGTGATAACTAAATGGCTCAGGGAACAAAACATAGAGATTTTGGGTCCATGGCCTGGAAACTCCCCAGATCTTAATCCCATTGAGAACTTGTGGTCAATCATCAAGAGAAGGGTGGACAAACAAAAACCTAAAAATTCTGACAAAATGAAAGCATTGATTGTGCAAGAATGGACTGCTATCAGTCAGGATTTGGTCCAGAAGTTGATTGAGAGAATGCCAGGGAGAATTGCAGAGGTCCTGAAGAAGAAGGGTCAACACTGCAAATATTGACTTGCTGCATTAACTCATTCTAACTGTCAATATAAGCTTTTGTTACTCATATGTTTGCAAATATTATATTTCTGTCTGTAATAAAAACATCTGTCAAACACACATAAAAACCAGAGGGCAGCAGATCATGTGAAAATATAATATTTGTGTCATTCTCAAAACTTTTTGCCATGACTGTACAAGGTGGAGCATTCTTGTATTCTTCATGCTGCATCAAAGCCAGAAAAAGAAAATATAACAAATAATTCATTGCTTTCCTTTATTATATTTAATCTGTTTTTATTGAAAATTTTTAAATATACATTCAAGTTGGGTCAACAAAAAAAGTGAACAATCAAATAAAAGTAGAAACAAAATGGTCCTGTTTAATCACAGGATGAATAAAGTGCAACTAAGAAAAACTCATACTTCCCATACCTGTCTGTATGTAGTGGATGCAGGGCAAGGGTTAGAAAAGCTAAAGCCAGTAATGAAGTGAGGCTTGCAAGGGAGACCAAGAGCAATAAAAAAGGATTTTGGGTGTATGTCAAAGGCAAAAGAAAAGTCAAAGATGTTATAGGATTTGTACAGGATGAAAATGGTGAAGTGGTCAAAAATGATGGTGAGAAGGCCGAACTTTTAAATTCCTATTTTGCATCTGTGTTCTCTAAGAAAGCAATTGTAACATCAATTGATCTTCACAGTGCTACAGAAGGATAAAGGAATCTACACTTTCTAGAAACAGAGAGATTTGTGAGGAAACACTTAGCTAATTTAAATGAATTTAAATCTCATGGTAGAGAAGAATTACATCCAAGGGTAAGAAGATAGCGGAGGAAAATGCAGAAGCACTAGCCAGAATCTTTGAAAAATGCTCGAGAACAGAAGTCCCAGAAGATTGGAGAAGGGCAAATATTGTCCCTATCTTCAAAAAAGTAAAGAAGATGAAGGCAGGAAATTGAGGAGTGTTGGCTGCAGGGATTTTGTCACATATGGCCAATTTTATGCACCACTGTCTTTCCCGTGGCCCTCACATTATATTCATCTTGCCGAAAAAAGAGTACTGGATGTTCACCCTGCTATACCTACACTATAATGAGAACTTTGCACCTTCCTTCCGGAGGCTGAGAAGTCTACTAAAATGGTCTTGTACCAGAAGGCCATTGTGGAAAATATGTTGAAAAAATTCCATCAGACAACTGAGACAACCACCAGAGGACAGCAGCACATAAAACATTTTTTAATCTTGAATGTTTGAATGAGGCCCTCTAGTTGTTTTCTCAAGGGTCTAAGGGTGACCCTGCTTGTAATTATTGACAGGCTTTGCACTGAGTGCAGAGCTTTTATGAGTGCACGAGTACCACAATTGCACTTTGTTCTCAATATTTGAATGAGGCACAACAGTTGGTGCCTTCAAGGGATATGGATGACCCTGCTTGTAATTTTTGTCAGGCTTTGCACTGTGTGCAGAGCGTTCACTACGTTTTCTCATTATTTGAATGAGGCCGTCCAGTTGTTACCTTGGATGGTGAATGGATGACCCTACTTGTAATTTTGGGCAGGCTTTGTACTTAGTGCATTGCCTTTATGAGTTTAGAAGTACCACTACATAACCATTTGAAAAGAATGTGTATGAGCCCATCCTTTATGTCTAATACAGGGTATATCGGATTTCCTCTGATGTCTAATTTTTGGCAGTTCTTGCTTCCGTCATAAATTACACTGAAATTTCCACTTTTTTAATAAAAAAATTAAATTTTGAATTGCTTAAATTATTATTTTTTTTAATCCTTTTTAAATGTTGCCTTATATACAAGTCATTATTCAGGAAAGAATGTTTCTTAACCTTTTTTTTCCTGTAAACTCTAATTTCTCTTTGATTTTGAATGTTTTTGTCAGTCATTAAAGTGAAGTAAAAGTGTGATAGCATTGTTCTAAGCAGCAATCTGCGAATCAGAGATGCTTTCCCATGCTGTTCTTCTTCTATTCAGCAGTTTTTACATCCATTTCAACATTTTCGCTGCCACTCAAATCTCCTTGTAGGGTCTGCCGGAATAATGCTCAGATTTCCCATTGACTCCCATTATACTCGTTATTCGAAGAGAGCATCCGAGCATTAGGGATTGATTGGTTGCAGTAAAGAGCATCCAAGCATTATAGAGCTCCGACATCAGTAAGAAAAATCAGATAAAAAATGCATTTGTTTTCATGCAATCTAATCTGGAATATGCAAATTCTCTCCTTGGGACTCCTCCCCTGGTTTACTGATGTCCTCCTTTCAGCTGCAACGGCCAAAATCCAGTGTTCCTTGAGCTCGCGGAGACTATTCACTTATCCCAGAAGGCACTGTGAATATGCAATTTCTCTCCTCGGGACTCCTCCCCTGGTTTACTGATGTCCTCCTTTCATATGCAACGGCCAAAATACAGTGTTTCTTGAGCTCGCAGAGACTCTTCACTTATCCCAGAAGGCACTGGGAATATGAAAATTCTCTCCTTGGGACTCCTCCCCTGGTTTACTGATGTCCTCCTTTCAGCTGCAACGGCCAAAATCCAGTGTTCTTGAGCTCGCGGAGACTCTTCACTTATCCCAGAAAGCACTGGGAATAAGCAAATTCTCTCCACAGGACGCCTCCCTGGTTTACTGATGTCCTCCTTTCAGCTGCAACGTCCAAAATCCAATGTTCCTTGAGCTCACGGAGATTCTTCAATTAACCCAGAAGGCACTGGGAATATGCAAATTCTTTCCTCAGGACCCTCCCCTGGTTTACTGATGTCCTCCTTTCAGCTGCAACGGCCAAAATCCAGTGTTCCTTGAGCTCGCGGAGACACTTCACTTATCCCAGAAGGCACTGGGATCCCAGAAGGCATTCAAGTTGGGTCAACAAAAAAAGTGAACAATCAAATTAAAGTAGAAACAAAATGTTCTTCTTTAATCACAGGATGAATAAAATGCAACTAAGAAGAACTCATATACTTCCCATACCTTTCTGTATGTAGTGAATGCAGGGCAAGGGTTAGAAAAGCTAAAGCCAGTAATGAAGTGAGGCTTGCAAGGGAGACCAAGAGCAATAAAAAGGATTTGGGGTGTATGTCAAAGGCAAAAGAAAAGGCAAAGATGCTATAGGATTTTTACAAGATGAAAATGGTGAAGTGGTCAAAAATGATGGTGAGAAGACCGAACTTTTAAATTCCTATTTTGCATCTGTGTTCTCTAAGAAAGCAATTGTAACATCAATTGATCTTCACAGTGCTACAGAAGGATAAAGGAATCTACACTTTCTAGAAACAGAGAGATTTGTGAGGAAACACTTAAGCTAATTTAAATGAATTTAAATCTACTGGTAGAGATGAATTACATCCTAGGGTAAGAAGATAGCGGAGGAAAATGCAGAAGCACTAGCCAGAATTTTTGAAAAATGCTCGAGAACAGAAGTCCCAGAATATTGGAGAAGGGCAAATATTGTCCCTATCTTCAAAAAAGTAAAGAAGATGAAGGCAGGAAATTGTGGAGTGTTGGCTGCAGGGATTTTGTTACATATGGCCAACTTTATGTACCACTGTCTTTCCCGTGGACCTCACATTATATTCATCTTGGCCAAAAAAGAGTACTGGATGTTCACCCTGCTATACCTACACTATAATGAGAACTTTTCACCTCTCCTTCCAGAGGCTGAGAAGTCTACTAAAATGGTGTTGTACCAGAAGGCCATTGTGGAAAATATGTTGAAAAAATTCCCATCACACAACTGAGACAACCACCAGAGGACAGCAGCACATAAAACATTTTTTAATCTTGAATGTTTGAATGAGGCCCTCTAGTTGTTTTCTCAAGGGTCTAAGGTTGACCCTGCTTGTAATTATTGACAGGCTTTGCACTGAGTGCAGAGCTTTTATGAGTGCACGAGTACCACAATTGCACTTTGTTCTCAATATTTGAATGAGGCACTACAGTTGGTGCCTTCAAGGGATATGGATGACCCTGCTTGTAATTTTTGTCAGGCTTTGCACTGTGTGCAGAGCCTTCATGAGTGTAGGAGTACCGCAACTACGCTTTCTCATTATTTGAATGAGGCCGTCCAGTTGTTACCTTGAAGGGTGAATGGATGACCCTACTTGTAATTTTGGGCAGGCTTTGTACTTAGTGCATTGCCTTTATGAGTTTAGAAGTACCACTACATTACCATTTGAAAAGAAGGTGTATGAGCCCATCCTTTATGTCTAATACAGGGTATATCGGATTCCCTCTGACGTCTAATTTTTGGCCGTTCTTTCTTCCGTCATAAATTACACTGAAATTTCCACTTTTTTAATAAAAAAATTCAATTTCACCCCAAGAGTAGTTTGCACGTTAATGACCGGGACAATTTTTACAATTCTGACCACTGTCTCTTTATGAGGCTATAACTCTGGAACGCTTCAACTGATCTTCGCGATTCTGAGATTGTTTTCTCGTGACATATTGTACTTCACGATAGTGGTAAAATTTCTTCCATATAACTTGCGTTTATATAGAGAAATATGTCACACAAAATAGTTAAGAAATAACATTTCCCACATGTCTAATTTACATCAGCACAATTTTGGAGACAAAATTTTTATTTGTTAGGAAGTTATAATGGTTAAAAGTTGACCAGCGATTTCTCATTTTTACAACAAAATTTACAAAACCATTTTTTTTAGGGACCACCTCACATTTGAAGTCACTTTGAGGGGTCTATATGGCAGAAAATACCCAAAAGTGACATCATTCTAAAAACTGCACCCCTCAAGGTACTCAAAACCACATTCAAGAAGTTTATTAACCCTTCAGGTGCTTCACAGGAGCTGAAGCAACGTGGAAGGAAAAAATGAACATTTCACTTTTCAGTCACAAAAATTATCGTTTACAAACATTTTTTTTATTTTCACAGGGAAAATGGAGAAAATGGACCGATAAAGTTGTTGTGCAATTTCTCCTGAGTACGCCGATACCCCATATGTGGGGGAGAACCACTGTTTGGGCACACGGCAGGGCTCGAAAGGGAAGGAGCGCCGTTTGACTTTTCCAAACCAAAATTGGCTGGAATTGAGAACGGACGCCATGTCGTGTTTGGAGGGCCCCTGATGTGCCTAAACAGTGGAAAACCCCCACATGTGACTCCATTTTGGAAACTAGACCCCCTAAGGAACTTATCTAGATGTGTGGTGAGCACTTTGAACCCCCAAGTCTTTCACTAAAGTTTATAATGCCCTGGCGTGAAAAAAAAATATTTTTTTTTCCACAAAAGTGATTTTTTAGTCCCCAATTTTTTATTTTCCCAAGGGTAACAGGAGAAATTGGACCCCAAAAGTGGTTGTCCAATTTGTCCTGAGTACGCTGATACCCCATATGTTGGGGGGAACCACTGTTTGGGCGCACGGCAGGGCTCGGAAGGGAAGCAGTGATGTTTTGTAATGCAGACTTTGATGGAATGGTCTGCGGGCGTCATGTTCCGTTAGCAGAGCCCCTCATGTGCCTAAACAGTGGAAACCCCCCACATGTGACCCCATTTTGGAAACTAGACCCCCTAACAAACTTATCTAGGTGTGTGATGAGAACTTTGAACCCCCAAGTGTTTCACTAAAGTTTATAATGCCCAGGTGTGAAAATAAAAAATCCTACTTTTTACCTCACAAAAATGATGTTTTAGGCCCCAATTTTTATTTTACCAAGGGTAAGAAGAGAAATTGGACACCAAAAGTTGTTGTCCAATTTCTCCTGAGTACACTGGTACCCCATATGTGGGAAAAAACTGTTTGGGCACAAGTCGGGGCTCAGAAGGGAAGCAGTGACGTTTTGGAATGCAGACTTTGATGGAAAGGTCTGCGGGCGTCATGTTTCGTTTGCAGAGCCCCTGATGTGCCTAAACAGTAAAAAAAAAACAAAAGTGACATAATTTTGGAAAATAGACTCCCAAGGAACTTTTCTAAATGTGCCCCCCTTCTGGAACTAATCTCTCCTGTAAAGTAAATTAGTAGTGCATGGAGGTGTGGTACAATTTGAAACAATCCTTCATACACAGGCCAGGTTTTTCGGGGCAGATGTCGCATTGGTAAGTGGTGTCCTTGCGTATTCCCCTTTTGTAACACACTCGGCACCTTTTTTGCGGCTTACCTTTTTTTCCAGTTAGCGGGACCACCCCCGGGAAATGCTGACCTGGTATGATACAAGCACCTTCAGGTCCGGAAGTACTGGGGCCCGCTCCTTCCTGAGCGCCAAACATCAGGGCCTTAACCACTACCTCCTGAAACTGAAGGTACGTCGTATCGCTGTTGCGTGCACATTGTGACAGCAGGAAAGCGTTGAGCATAGCCATTTGGACGATGTGCACGGACAGCTTCTTGTACCACACCTTGGCCTTTCTCAAAGCACTATACGGTTGGAGGAGTTGATCAGAGAGATCAACACCCCCCATGTATTTATTGTACCCCAGTACACAGTCCAGTTTAAGGACCTGTGTAGAGGTACCCCGTACAGTGCTGAGGGCGCTGCCATCACCATGTATGGTGGTCAAGAGAAGGACATCCCTCTTGTCCTTGACCAACAGGTGGTCGCTACATTGGGCTCTGCTCTCACCCTTTCTGAGCATCTGCCCAAGTAGCGTCTTCGGGAGGCCTCTCTGATTTTTGCGGACGGTACTGCAGGCTGCGGTACCTCACGCAGAGAGGGATTTGTAGAGTGGGATGCTGGAATAAAAGTTATCAGTGTAAAGGTGATAACCTTTATCCAGCAGTGGGTGCACCAAATCCCACACAATTTTCCCACTCACTCCCAGGACGGGGGGACACTCAGGGGGTTGAATCCTGGTGTCCTTTCCTTCGTAAACTCTAAAGCTGTGGGTGTACCCTGAGGTACTCTCACACTGCTTATAGAGTTTGATTCCGTACCTTGCCCTCTTGCTGGGCAGGTACTGGCGGAATCCAAGCCATCCCTTAAAATGAACCAAGGACTCATCCACGCAGATGTCCCTTTGGAGCACGTACACTTCAGCAAACTTTTTGTTGAAGTGTTCGATGACCGGCCGAACTTTGAACAGGCGGTCAAAGTTGGGGTCATCTCGTGGGGGACACTGTGCATTATCATTATAATGCAAGAATTTGTTGATGGCTTCAAAACGCGTCCGGGCCATGACCATTCGGAACACTGGAGTGTTGTATAAAACATCAACACTCCAATATTGCCGAATTTCTGACTTCTTCAGGATCCCCATATGGAGGACCAGGCCCAAAACTGAATAATTTCAACTGCGTCTACAGGAGACCAGTTGGAAAATGATGACATGGGGTTTTGCGCCAAAAATTGCCGCGCGTACAAATTAGTTTGCTCCACCACGAGGTTAATAAAATCTTCAGAGAAAAAGACTTTGAAAAAGTCTATTTCTCTGAGGCCCGTGGTGTCAAACTTGATTCCTGATTCTGCCACAAAATCAGGAATCAGTGGCTCGTAATTTTCGGGGGCCGGGGCCCATACGGGGTCCGAAGAGGGGTGCGCTGGTTCATTTTCAGGGTTCGGCGCTGCCTCATCTTCTGTCCTGGGGCGTCTGCGTGGCGGTTCCGCAGGACCCGAGGAGGAGGAGGAGGAAGAAGAAGAAGAAGAATCTGAAAAGTAAAGAAATGTGGGATCCTCTCCCTCGCTATCAGTGTCGTAGGCAAGGAAAGCGTATGCCTCCTCCACTGAATAGCGCTGTTGGGAAGAACGTGACGAGCGGGACTTTTTTTTGTGAATGTGGTGCTTTGTGTGTACTTTATTTATAACTATGTGTGTGTGTGGGGGGATAGTGGTTGGTGCAAACTATGCTGAAAAGAAAAAGCTAAAAGAAAAGAAAGCGAATAAGGAAAAAAAATGCCTGTGAAAAAAAGTCTACAGTAACAGTAAACCAGCAGGCAAAAGCTCTGATAAGTGACCGGTGTCACTTATCAAAGTTCCGCGGCTGCTGGATGTGCGCACGGGAGTGGCGGAAAGTGGAGTGAAAAAAAATAAAAATGGCAGGCACGAGCTCTGATAAGTGACCGGTGTCACTTATCAAAGTTTCGCGGCTGCTTGATGTTCGCACGGGAGTGGCGGAAAGTGGGGTGAAAAAAAAAAAAAAAAAAAACGGCAGGCACGAGCTCTGATAAGTGACCGGTGTCACTTATCAAAGTTCCGCGGCTGCTGGATGTACGCACGGGAGTGGCGGAAAGTGGGGTGAAAAAAAAAAAAACACAGGCAGGCACGAGCTCTGATAAGTGACCGGTGTCACTTATCAAAGTTCCGCGGCTGCTGGATGTGCGCACGGGAGTGGCGGAAAGTGGGTGAAAAAAAAAAACGGCAGGAACGAGCTCTGATAAGTGACTGGTGTCACTTATCAAAGTTCCGCGGCTGCTGGATGTGCGCACGGGAGTGGCGGAAAGTGGGGTGAAAAAAAAAAAAACGTCAGGAAGGAGCTCTGATAAGTGAGTGGTGTCACTTATCAAAGTTCCGCAGCCGCTGGATGTGCGCACGGGAGTGGCGGAAAGTGGGGTGAAAAAAAAACAAAAACGGCAGGAACGAGCTCTGATAAGTGACTGGTGTCACTTATCAAAGTTCCGCGGCTGCTGGATGTGCGCACGGGAGTGGTGGAAAGGGGGGTGAAAAAAAAAAAAAGGCAGGCACGAGCTCTGATAAGTGACTGGTGTCACTTATCAAAGTTCCGCGGCTGCTGGATGTGCGCACGGGAGTGGTGGAAAGTGGGGTGAAAAAAAAAAAAAAACGCCAGGAAGGAGCTCTGATAAGTGAGTGGTGTCACTTATCAAAGTTCCGCGGCTGCTGGATGTGCGCACGGGAGTGGTGGAAAGGGGGGTGAAAAAAAAAAAAAAGGCAGGCACGAGCTCTGATAAGTGACTGGTGTCACTTATCAAAGTTCCGCGGCTGCTGGATGTGCGCACGGGAGTGGCGGAAAGTGGGGTGAAAAAAAAAAAAAAACGCCAGGAAGGAGCTCTGATAAGTGAGTGGTGTCACTTATCAAAGTTCCGCAGCCGCTGGATGTGCGCACGGGAGTGGCGGAAAGGGGGGTGAAAAAAAAAAAAGACAGGCACTAGCTCTGATAAGTGACTGGTGTCACTTATCAAAGTCCCGCCGCTGCTGGATATGCGCACGGGAGTGGCGGAAGGTGGGGGAAAAAAAATGGCAGGAACGAGCTCTGATAAGTGACTGGTGTCACTTATCAAAGTTCCGCGGCTGCTGGATGTGCGCACGGGAGTGGCGGAAAGTGGGGTGAAAAAAAAAAAACGGCAGGAACGAGCTCTGATAAGTGACTGGTGTCACTTATCAAAGTTCCGCGGCTGCTGGATGTGCGCACGGGAGTGGCGGAAAGGGGGGTGAAAAAAAAAACGGCAGGAACGAGCTCTGATAAGTGACTGGTGTCACTTATCAAAGTTCCGTGGCTGCTGGATGTGCGCACGGGAGTGGCGGAAAGTGGGGTAAAAAAAAAAAAAACGGCAGGCACGAGCTCTGATAAGTGACCGCTGTCACTTATCAAAGTTCCGCGGCTGCTGGAAGGGCGCACGGAGGGGGGTGCAAAAGAAAAGCGAGCATGATTGTTGATCGGTGAACTGTGTCACCAATCAACGCTCAGCGGCTGCTAAATGAGCGCAGAGGCGGCACAAAGGGGGGTAAAAAGAGGGGGAAAGGGGGGATTGGGGTGGGTGGATCGGGCAGGGATCGGGGCTCAAAAACTCACGTTTGTAGTCTCTTCTTTCTTCTCTCTTCTTTCTTCTCTCTTCTTTTCTTTCTTCTATTTTCTTTCTTCAGCAGGAGTTGTGGTGTCACAGGCTACTGTGGCACCACAAGGCCCAGCACAGGAGATCTGGCAGTGTGACCACGCAGCAGGAATCCTCAGCAAGTGTGAGGACCCCTGCAATGCGGTCAGACAGGTCAGATCCAGTTTGCAGACAGGTCACAGAGCGGTCACATCGCTGCTGTGACCTGTCATTGGTGGGATCGATGATCACATCAGTCCCACCAATCAGAGCAGACCCTTGTTATGCCGGTTGCTAGGCACAGCCTATCACAGCGATCAGGAGGCCTCGAGGGGGGAGGACGCAGCCAGGGATGCCGACGCCATCTTTGATGAGGTAAGATGGCATCGGAATTTTAATGCGATCACCGCGACTTAAGTCGCGATGTCGCATTAAAGGGCATGACGTACTATCCCGTCCATGGTCAGATTGTCATGGGTTTCATGGACGGGATAGTACGTCGGATGTCAGAGAGGGGTTAAATTATTATTTTTTTTAAATCCTTTTTAAATGTTGCCTTATATACAAGTCATTATTCAGGAAAGAATATTTCTTAACATTTTTTTTCCT
Organism: Oophaga sylvatica; assembly: GCA_033576555.1. Classification (NCBI taxonomy): domain Eukaryota; kingdom Metazoa; phylum Chordata; class Amphibia; order Anura; family Dendrobatidae; genus Oophaga; species Oophaga sylvatica. The sequence continues at coordinate 24,338 of JARQOD010002958.1, forward strand.
GTAAACTCTAATTTCTCTTTGATTTTGAATGTTTTATTGTCAGTCATTAAAGTGAAGTAAAAGTGTGATAGCATTGTTCTAAGCAGCAATCTGTGAATCAGAGATGCTTTCCCATGCTGTTCTCCTTCTATTCAGCAATTTTAACATCCATTTCAACATTTTCGCTGCCACTCAAATCTTCCTCAAATCTCCCTGTAGTGTCTGCCGGAATAATGCTCAGATTTCCCATTGACTCCCATTATACTCGTTATTCGAAGAGAGCATCCGAGCATTAGGGATTGATTGGTTGCAGTAAAGAGCATCCAAGCATTTTAGAGCTCCGACATCAGTAAGCAAAATCAGATAAAAAATGCATTGGTTTTCATGCAATCTAATTTGCATGCATGTACAATCCAGAATCAAGGAGTAGAATATTTTTTGCAACTTTGGCCAGATCAATTTTTAATTTTGTACACTTTTTTGACTATTATAATACAATTACAAAAACTCACCATCTTGGGAGCCGTCTTGATTCTTGATAAAAGTCTCCATAGTTTAAGTGGATCCACCAGAATGAGGTTTAAATAGCCATAAGAAAAGCAAGGATAGTCATGTGGAGAGAAGCTCAGTGCTGAGGCTCCTTACTGAGTACCATAGTTACTCCTCAGCTAGCCTTGGGAAGGTCTGAGATAAGAGCCATATACTGCTTTCACAAAGCATTGCTTGAATAAAGTGAGTGTGTTTCCATCAACACAGGTCAGCTCGTGACTTGGAAGCAAAAGAAGTAACAAGCACATGAATGACTGTGCTGCTACAGATGCAAAGTTGTCAAGTTTGGAATTGACTCACGGCTAGCCAGCTTAAGCTCAATGACTGGGAGGAAAGTGCAAATGTTTCCCAACTCAATTCAGACTACTCTCTCTCCAACTTTTGCCACAAATCCATGTGGCGCTTCTGTCTATTGTTTAGGCTGCAGACTGTACAAGGTGGAGCATTCTTATATTCTTCATGCTGCATCAAAGCCAGAAAAAGTACACAATCACAAACAATTCACTGCTTTCCTTTATTATATTTAATCTGTTTTTATTGAAAATTTATAAATATACATTCAAGTTGGGTCAACAAAAAAAGTGAACAATCAAATAAAAGTAGAAACAAAATGTTCCTGTTTAATGAATAAAATGCAACTAAGAAAAACTCATACTTCCCATACCTTTCTGTATGTAGTGAATGCAGGGCAAGGGTTAGAAAAGCTAAAGTCAGTAATGAAGTGAGGCTTGCAAGGGAGACAAGGGCAATAAAAAGGATTTTGGGTGTATGTCAAAGGCAAAAGAAAAGTCAAAGATGCTATAGGATTTTTACAGGATGAAAATGGTGAAGTGGTCAAAAATGATGGTGAGAAGGCCGAACTTTTAAATTCCTATTTTGCATCTGTGTTCTCTAAGAAAGCAATTGTAACATCAATTGATCTTTACAGTGCTACAGAAGGATAAAGGAATCTACACTTTCTAGAAACAGAGATTTGTGAGGAAACACTTAGCTAATTTAAATGAATTTAAATTTCCTGGTAGAGATGAATTACATCCTAGGGTAAGAAGTTAGCGGAGGAAATGCAGAAGCACTAGCCAGAATCTTTGAAAAATGCTCGCGAACAGAAGTCCCAGAAGATTGAAGAAGGGCAAATATTGTCCTTATCTTCAAAAAAGTAAAGAAGATGAAGGCAGGAAATTGAAGAGTGTTGGCTGCAGGGACTTTGTCACATATGGCCAACTTTATGTACCACTGTCTTTCCCGTGGCCCTGACAATATATTCATCTTGGCAAAAAAAAGAGTACTGGCTGTTCACCCTGCTATACCCACGCTATAATGAGAACTTTGCACCTCTCCTTCCTGAGGCTGAGAAGTCTACTAAAATGGTGTTGTACCAGAAGGCTATTGCGGAAAATATATTAAAAAAAACTTCCATCAGACAATTGAGACAACCACCAGAGGACAGCAGCACATAAAATGTTTTTTAATCTTGAATGTTTGAATGAGGCCCTCTAGTTGTTTTCTCAATGGTTTAAGGGTGACCCTGCTTGTAATTATTGACAGGCTTTGCACTGAGTGCAGAGCTTTTATGAGTGCACGAGTACCACAATTGCACTTTGTTCTCAATATTTGAATGAGGCACTACAGTTGGTGCCTTCAAGGGATATGGATGACCCTGCTTGTAATTTTTGTCAGGCTTTGCACTGTGTGCAGAGCCTTTATGAGTGTAGGAGTACCACAACTACGCATTCTCATTATTTGTATGAGGCCATCCAGTTGTTACCTTGAAGGGTGAATGGATGACCCTACTTGTAATTTTGGGCAGGCTTTGTACTTAGTGCATTGCCTTTATGAGTCTAGAAGTACCACTACATAACCATTTGAACAGAATGTGTATGAGCCCATCCTTTATGTCTAATACAAGGTATATCGGATTCCCTCTGACGTCTAATTTTTGGCAGTTCTTGCTTCCGTCATAAATTACACTGAAATTTCCACTTTTTTAATAAAAAAATTCAATTTTGAATTGCTTAAATTATTATTTTTTTTAAATCCTTTTTAAATGTTGCCTTATATACAAGTCATTATTCAGGAAAGAATGTTTCTTAACATTTTTTTCTTGTAAACTCTAATTTCTCTTTGATTTTGAAAGTTTTATTGTCAGTCATTAAAGTGAAGTAAAAGTGTGATAGCATTGTTCTAAGCAGCAATCTGTGAATCAGAGATGCTTCCCATGCTGTTCTCCTTCTATTCAGCAGTTTTTACATCCATTTCAACATTTTCGCTGCCACTCAAATCTCCTTGTAGGGTCTGCCGGAATAATGCTCAGATTTCCCATTGACTCCCATTATACTCGTTATTCGAAGAGAGCATCCGAGCATTAGGGATTGATTGGTTGCAGTAAAGAACATCCAAGCATTTTAGAGCTCTGACATCAGTAAGCAAAATCAGATAAAAATGCATTGGTTTTCATGCAATCTAATTTGCATGCATGTACAATCCAGAATCAAGGAGTAGAATATTTTTTTGCAACTTTGGCCAGATCAATTTTTAATTTTGTACACTTTTTTGACTATTATAATACAATTACAAAAACTCACCATCTTGTGCGCCGTCTTGATTCTTGATAAAAGTTTTCTCCATAAGTTAAGTGGATCCTACCAGAATGAGGTTTAAATAGCCATAAGAAAAGCAAGATAGTCATGTGGAGAGAAGTTCAGTGCTGAGGCGCCTTATGAGTACCATAGTTATTCCTCAGTTACTCCTCAGCTAGCCTTGGGAAGGTCTGAGATAAGAGCCATTTACTGCTTTCACAAAGCATTGCTTGAATAAAGTGAGTGTGTTCCCATTAACACTGGTCAGCTTGTGACTTGGAAGCAAAAGAAGTAACAAGCACATGAATGACTGTGCTGCTACAGATGCAAAGTTGTCAAGTTTGGAATTGACTCACGGCTAGCCAGCTTAAGCTCAATGACTGGGAGGAAAGTGCAAATGTTTCCCAACTCAATTCAGACTACTCGCTCTCCAACTTTTGCCACAAATCCATGTGGCGCTTCAGTCTATTGTTTAGGCTGCAGACTGTACAAGGTGGAGCATTCTTGTGTTCTTCATGCTGCATCAAAGCCAGAAAAAGACACAATCACAAACAATTCACTGCTTTCCTTTATTATATTTAATCTGTTTTTATTGAAAATTTATAAATATACATTCAAGTTTGGTCAACAAAAAAAGTGAACAATCAAATAAAAGTAGAAGCAAAATGTTCCTGCTTAATCACAGGATGAATAAAATGCAACTAAGAAAAACTCATACTTCCCATACGTTTCTTTATGTAGTGAATGCAGGGCAAGGGTTAGAAAAGCTAAAGTCAGTTATGAAGTGAGGCTTGCAAGGGAGACCAAGAGCAATAAAAAAGGATTTTGGGTGTATGTCAAAGGCAAAAGAAAAGTCAAAGATGCTATAGGATTTTTACAGGATGAAAATGGTGAAGTGGTCAAAAATGATGGTGAGAAGGCCGAACTTTTAAATTCCTATTTTGCATCTGTGTTCTCTAAGAAAGCAATTGTAACATCAATTGATCTTCACAGTGCTACAGAAGGATAAAGGAATCTACACTTTCTAGAAACAGAGAGATTTGTGTGGAAACACTTAGCTAATTTAAATGAATTTAAATCTCCTGGTAGAGATGAATTACATCCTAGGGTAAGAAGATAGCGGAGGAAAATGCAGAAGCACTAGCCAGAATCTTTGAAAAATGCTCGAGAACAGAAGTCCCAGAAGATTGGAGGAGTGCAAATATTGTCCCTATCTTCAAAAAAGTAAAAAAGATGAAGGCAAGAAATTTAGGAGTGTTGGCTGCAGGGACTTTGTCACATATGGCCAACTTTATGTACCACTGTCTTTTCCGTGGCTCTCACATTATATTCATCTTGGCCAAAAAAGAGTACTGGATGTTCACCCTTCTAGACCCACGCTGTGAAGGACTAAATTAAGAAAGCTCAAAATGAATGTTCCATTTTGTGTTTGTAACTCCATCTTGTGGTTTATGAGATAAATTCTGTTGCTTAACAAGGCTATAGTTCCTGGCCGTTATAAAGAAGTAGAGTAAAGGTCATGGGCTGTAATGAAACCAGACCGCTCCAGTTTGGACAAGATATAGGATACTATTGTTTGCTTCTATGGTCATGTGGATATGACCATATATGTAGTTTCCTATTTTCTTGTATTCTTATAGGTTAATTTTCTTGTATTCTTATAGGTCAATTTTCTTGTATTTTTATTGGTTAAATGTTGTAGGTTGGTTTAATACTATTGGTTGAAGTACAAGCTCACTAAATACTATAAAAAGATGATGATGTAATATATGGGATAGGAATCTTGCTCGATTCTCCCAGACGGAAACACGTGTCTGTTTGGTTATTTACGTTGCTAGCAACGTTCTATGAATTAATTTGGAAATCACTAGGTCAACCGTGAAGGGTCACTTAGATCCTACCTTAACAGATGGTGCCAAACGTGGGGTCCCCATATAGGGATGCCTCTGCCCCCGGAGGACAACAAGACAAAGGACCCTCGGACCCGACAGACACTGGAAAATTGGGACTGATCACCCCCCACAACCACGGTAAGTTGGCAGTTATACTGTTCAGACTGACCGTTTGGTGTGGTTTTCCTGTGTTTGTTGCTGGAAAGAGGATCTGAGGTTTGTCCCCGATGGTGGGATGATTCTCGGGTGGAATCATATAGATTTGTAGTTCCGTTGGGGGCCCAGTGTTCGAACCGTACCTCATAAGGGACAGACACCCCGGATTGACCAGTGATTGCAACTCTCTTTTTAGTCAAAATATCCTGAAATCCCGATCACTGTTAGAATCGGACACGATGAAGTGATCGAAGATGGGAAGGGTATCGGAAATATATTTATATTTTTATATATATATATAACCAGAGGTGCCCGGAGGGATAGTCTAAGACGCCCTCCTCCTTTCACTGAGTATCGTGTTGTGGGGCCATCCCTGTGGGGGATAGATAGGCCCGGTGCGACAGACTATACGGCCGCTCTATGACTCGGCACAATTTAAGTAAGGATATTTAATTAAAGAAGATTTTGGATTTGTGTGATGGATTGGATACTGTCAGTCTTATGGTTCAGAGGTAAAAAAAAAAAAAAAAATCTGTGAGAAATGTAGAGGACATTCCTGAGGGCGGGAGGATAAAGCCTACGCTATGGAATGAAGGTGTTAGAAAGAAAGGCACGTTGATATGGAGGTAGAAAACAGAAAGTGAATTCTGATTGATTGTGTTATGGTTATAATGAAAAAAGGAAAGCTGTCTATTACTATAACAGAGATTGAATGTTTTGTGGAAGGAACTGAGAAAGTGACTGAAAGTACCAGAAAGACAAATAATTAAAAATGATAATTTGGAACAAGGGGTCTCTCTGCTAGATAATAAGATCTTTTCCCAGGAAATTAAGTCTCTCCTTCCGATTGTAAACTCTGTGCCCCTCAACCCCAGCGCACCAATATATCCTGGGTTGCAAAAAAAACCATGCTGGGTGGATTTGTAATGTATGCGGAGTTACTAATTTTCAGTGGAGAGAGACCTGTTGCAGTGTCGTAGTCTCAACTTTTCTTTTGGTAAACGCTGACGGCACTTATTATCAGCCACCGCAAGCACCAGTCTCTGCTGTCCACCCCCTTTATTCACCCGGTCAGTCTCATTGTATAATAAAGCCCACTCACGTTTTTTTTGTGGCAGTTTTGATGTCCCAAATTGAAGGAGGCGATAATATCAGTTAGACCTGATGTCGAGAATTCCACTCCGGACAATATATTAAAAGTAATAAAAAAAGTTTTTCAGAAGGATTCAGCCCGTTCTGTATCAGCAAAAAAAAAAGCCAGCAAGGAGTAGTTCTAGCCCCCACCTTCGCAAGCAGGCATCTGCAGCTGCAAGGACAGTTCTTATCAGTACCCACATAGCAAACTCCAGCCCCCCTTTAACTTAACCCCTGTGTACCGGCTGGTACAAGAATTATGGGCAGTTAATGCAGTTACTGATCTGGAAACTCCCGTGGTTTCTAATATATATATACTCTTTTGTTCCAGATATCTCAGGATGCTGCTTGGCTCACAGTTATCAATTTTGCCAATGTGTTTTTTTAGTATTCTATTATACCAAGATTGTTAATTTCTGTTTGTATTTATTTATCAGGGAGGACAATTGATGTGGATATTCTGTCACAAGGGTCCAAAACAGTCCCAATTAGTTTGCAAAAATTATGGGCGAGTGTCTTTTACCCTGGCAATTGACCACCCCCATGTCACGCTGCTTCAGTATGTGGATGATTTTTGTTGTGTGTATGGACGGAGCAGGAAGCCATATTGCTATTGTTAGTCTTCTGAAGCATCTGGCAGATCTGAATTGTCGGGTTTCGGCCTCGAAACTTCAGTTCTGTCTTGGTCAAGTGATATTTTTGGGTTACTGTCTCCTTCAGGGTGTCAGATACCTCACAGAAGAAAGAAAAATAGCTGTCAGCTCCCTTCCTTTCCCAAAAGGTGAAACTGAACTCCAGCGTTTTCTTGGACATGAAACACATATTTTTGCCCCGCATGATATTGCATGATATTGCAGCGATACTAACACTCCAACAGCCAAGATATCTGACTGTTCAACGACATTTACGGCTGCAGTGTTCACTCCTTTTGCCTGAGTATCATCAAGTTGCATCGCTGTGCTACAATCAACCCCGCTACTTTACTGCCGGTCCCCAAGAAAGATGTCAGTGAGGATTATCTCCAATATGATTGTTCCCAACTTCTGACTGAAGAAACAGCTACTCCGCCAAATGTCAGTGAGAATCCATTTCCAAATCCCGATCTGGTGTTATACATGGATGATTCAAGATATGCTGATGAGTTTGGAAGATTCCACACGGTGTAACGCTTCCCACGGCTGTGGGGCGTTGGGACATGGCATAGCTTGCCTTACTAGCCAATGCTCCCACGCCGCCAGTCCACGACGACGTGAGGCATGTGTCCCAGATGGTAAGAGAATGTAGACCCACTGGACCACAGAGGGAGACCCGGGCCTGCCTGGACTAGGGGAGGGCAGCGACTGGGATCCGTGGCAGCTGAGCATGTGGGCAAGATGGCGACCTGCAGGACTAGACAACATCGCACAACTTCAGGTATGAAGAAACATAAAGTTTACTTAAAGACACACACAGTACATAAACAGAACATAATGCCGGGCTCCCGATTCCGCACATCAGAGAAGGGTACACGTCTCAGGATCACAGACGAGTGCAGGAGGACATCACGGGAAGATGCAGTCCAAGGTTATCTGGCACGGGCATACTAGGGCGGCCTCTCTCTCAGGCCTCAGGCATAGCATAGGCTCAGCAGGAGAACATCAGTCACCGTCCCAGGATGAACGTCAGACAATGGCGGGGTCATCACGGGTTGATGCAGTCCAGGGTCATCTGGCATGGGCATACTAGGACGGCCTCTCTCTCAGGCCTCAAGCATAGCACAGGCTCAGCAGGAGAACATCAGACACTGACCCAGGACAGACGTCATCACAGGGTAGACCACGGAGGAACCGGCAGGACATCGGGACATCAGGAACACGGACTGGATCTCAGGGACTCAGGAACACAGACAGGACATCAGGAACACGGATTGGATCTCAGGGACTCAGGAACACGGACAGGACATCAGGAACACGGATTGGATCTCAGGAACTCAGGAACACAGACAGAACATCAGGAACACGGATTGGATCTCAGGGACTCAGGAACACGGACAGGACATCAGGAACACAGATTGGATCTCAGGGACTCAGGAACATGGACAGGATATCAGGAACACGGAATGGAACTTAGGAACACGGACTGGAACTCAGGAACACGGACTGGAACTCAGGAACACGGGACTCAGGAACACGGACAGGACATCAGGAACACGGATTGGATCTCAGGGACTCAGAAACACGGACAGGATATCAGGAACACGGAATGAAACTTAGGAACATGGACTGGAACTCAGGAACACGGACTGGAACTCAGGAACACGGGACTCAGGAACACTGACAGGACATCAGGAACACGGATTGGATCTCAGGGACTCAGAAACACGGACAGGATATCAGGAACACGGAATGGAACTTAGGAACACGGACTGGAACTCAGGAACACGGACTGGAACGCAGGAACACGGACTGGAACTCAGGGACTCAGGAACATCAGAACACTGGCATCGGACTCTCGGACATCTGGCAACGATCGGCAGGCTCCGGACATCAGGCAGAGAAGGATAGGATCCGGACATCTGGAAGTGGTCATCGGACATCGGACATCAGGCCGTGGTCATCAGGGAGGACACGGTCCTCGGACTCCGGATATCTGGTAACGATCTAAAAAGGAACACCAGCGGTCTGGTGCAAGCCCTGCCAGGCTCAACGGGAGCCGGCCGGGGATTGCACCGAAGCTGAGCACAGAGTATCAGAAACTCAGCGCACACACACCGGACTCCTCCTTCCAAGATGAACTCAGGTTATATAGCAAAGAATCACAGTCACTGGCACAGGGTTCAGGACACAGAAGGAATTCAGGAACATAACACAGAGGACACAGTTCAGACAGTCAGGTACAGGATCCGATCCAGGTTCAGGGATTCATGAAACAAAACACAACAGGAACAGGCCTGGATATGCAGCCTCCAGGAATGGCGATCTGGGTACTCAGCCCCCAGAACAGGCAGAAACACAAGACACAGTTCAGACATTCAGGTACCGGAACAGATCCAGGATCAGGGATTCAGGGAGCAAGACACAACAGGAACAGGCCTGGATATGCAGCCTCCAGGAAGGGCGATCTGGGTACTCAGCCCCCAGAATAGGCAGAAACACAAGACACAGTTCAGACATTCAGGTACCCGAACAGATCCAGGATCAGGGATTCAGGGAACAAGACACAACAGGAACAGGCCTGGATATGCAGCCTCCAGGAAGGGCCAAACTGGGTACTCAGCCCCCAGAACAGGCGGAAACACAAGACAGGACAAAGGGAATCAGCTCTCCAGAACTGATCGCACTCAGAGCAGGAGCTGAACACACAAACACACACACGGCTAGCTTCAGGAACTCAATGCAAAGCTCTGGCAACGCCCCACAGGGCTGGGGAACTTTATATATGAGCTGCTACACAGCGATAGGCTGGAGCAGCAATTCTAGTGCACACCCATTCTTTATAAAAGCAGGACAGGTGTGGGCCGCGCCCCCTATGCAGAGCCAGACACAACTCAGCACAGAAGGACACCTGACAATGGCTGCAGCCTCAACACACGTAGTAAGTCATGCACTACTGCAGAGGACTTTGCAACCTAACGGGTAGCTTCTACAGCAGGCCAGGGACCGCACATGCGGGTGGTCATGCAACGCAGCGGAGACACTCACGCAAGTACGGCTACGCAGCAGAGCTGGGAACTGAGCAGCATCCATACAGGTAACAGACAACAGTATCCCAGCTGGTTAGGGGGAAAGAAGCAAAAGGGTTAAAGCAAAGACATGCAAAGTAACGCTGGAAAACAAGGTACAGATAATACCAGCGTTACAGTATCCCCCTCCTCAGGCCCCCTCTTCTGAAGACCCAAGTAAAAAAAAATTCCCCAGAAAATTCACTTGGGTTTGGCGGTAAGTCCCACAGTTCACAATATGGCAGCAGAGTTCATAGCTCGAAAAGTCCGAACCGCTGACCAAGCGGGGTATCGAGCCATCTAGTCCACTTACCATGTGGGGACCAAGCAGTCTAGTTCGCACATTAGATGGAGCTTGGAGAAAGTCCTGCAGACCACACATGCTCAGCGGAGTCCATGGCCAGAGCTTTCTGTAACGCTTCCCATGGCTGCGGGGTGTTGGACATGGCATAGCTTGCCTTACTAGCCAATGCTCCCACGCCGCCAGGCAACGACGACATGAGGCATGCGTCCCAGATGGTAAGAGAATGTCGACCCACTGGACCACAGAGGGAGACCCGGGCCTGCCCGGACTAGGGGAGGGCAGCGACCGGGATCCGTGGCAGCTGAGCATGTGGGCAAGATGGCGACCTGCAGGACTAGACAACACCGCACAACTTCAGGTATGAAGAAACATAAAGTTTACTTAAAGAAAACACACAGTACATAAACAGAACATAATGCCGCGCTCCCGATTCCGCACATCAGAGAAGGTACACGTCTCAGGATTACAGACGAGTGCAGGAGGACATCACGGGAAGATGCAGTCCAAGGTTATCTGGCATGGGCATACTAGGGCGGCCTCTCTCTCAGGCCTCAGGCGTAGCACAGGCTCAGCAGGAGAACATCAGACACCGACCTCAGACAGACTTCAGATGATTGCGGGGTTATCACGGGTAGATGCAGTCCAGGATCATCTGGCACAGGCATACTAGTATGGCCTCTCTCTCAGGCCTCAGGCGTAGCACAGGCTCAGCAGGAGAACATCAGACACCGGCCCAGGACAAACGTCAGACGATGGCGGGTCATCACGGGTTGATGCAGTCCAGGGTCATCTGGCACGGGCATACTAGGACGGCCTCTCTCTCAGGCCTCAAGCATAGCACAGGCTCAGCAGGAGAACATCAGACACTGACCCAGGACAGACGTCATCACAGGGTAGACCACGGAGGAACCGGCAGGACATCGGGACATCAGGAACACGGACTGGATCTCAGGGACTCAGGAACACAGACAGGACATCAGGAACACGGATTGGATCTCAGGGACTCAGGAACACGGACAGGACATCAGGAACACGGATTGGATCTCAGGAACTCAGGAACACGGACAGGACATCAGGAACACGGATTGGATCTCAGGGACTCAGGAACACGGACAGGACATCAGGAACACGGATTGGATCTCAGGGACTCAGGAACATGGACAGGATATTAGGAACACGGAATGGAACTTAGGAACACGGACTGGAACTCAGGAACACGGACTGGAACTCAGGAACACGGACTGGAACTCAGGGACTGAGGAACACGGACAGGACATCAGGAACACGGATTGGATCTCAGGGACTCAGGAACACGGACAGGATATCAGGAACACGGATTGGATCTCAGGGACTCAGGAACACGGACAGGACATCAGGACACGGATTGGATCTCAGGGACTCAGGAACATGGACAGGATATCAGGAACACGGAATGGAACTTAGGAACACGGACTGGAACTCAGGAACACGGACTGGAACTCAGGGACTCAGGAACACGGACAGGACATCAGGAACACGGATTGGATCTCAGGGACTCAGGAACACGGACAGGATATCAGGAACACGGAATGGAACTTAGGAACACGGACTGGAACTCAGGAACACGGACTGGAACTCAGGAACACGGACTGGAACTCAGGGACTCAGGAACATCAGAACACTGGCATCGGATTCCGGACATCTGGCAACAATCGGCAGGCTCCGGACATCTGGCAACGATCGGCAGGCTCCGGACATCAGGCAGAGAAGGATAGGATCCGGACATCTGGAAGTGGTCATCGGACATCGGACATCAGGCCGTGGTCATCAGGGAGGACTCGGTCTTCGGACTACGGACATCTGGTAACGATCTAAAAAGGAACCCCAGCGGTCTGGTGCAAGCCCTGCCAGGCTCAACGGGAGCCGGCCGGGGATTGCACCGAAGCTGAGCACAGAGTAACAGAAACTCAGCGCACAAACACCGGACTCCTCCTTCCAAGATGAACTCAGGTTATATAGCAAAGAATCACAGTCACTGGCACAGGGTTCAGGACACAGAAGGAATTCAGGAACATAACACAGAGGACACAGTTCAGACAGTCAGGTACAGGATCCGATCCAGGTTCAGGGATTCATGAAACAAAACACAACAGGAACAGGCCTGGATATGCAGCCTCCAGGAAGGGCGATCTGGGTACTCACCCACTCTGCAGAAAACAAGACACATCAACATCAGGTACGGACAGACCCGTCAGGATTCAGTGAAAAGCACAAGACAGGCCTGGATGCAGCTCAGAAGGCGATTGGGTATCAGCCCCAGAGCTGCGAACAAGAGGACAAAGAATCCAGTCAAACTGATCGCACTCAGAGCAGGAGCTGAACACACAAACACACACGGCTAGCTTCAGGAACTCAATGCAAAGCTCTGGCAACGCCCTACAGGGCTGGGGAACTTTATATATGAGCTGCTTCACAGCGATAGGCTGGAGCAGCAATTCTAGTGCACACCAATTCCTTATAAAAGCAGGACAGGTGTGGGCCGCGCAGCAGAGCTGGGAACTGAGCAGCATCCATACAGGTAACAGACAACAGTATCCCAGCTAGTTAGGGGGAAAGAAGAAAAAGGGTTAAAGCAAAGACATGCAAAGTAACGCTGGAAAACAAGGTACAGATAATACCAGCGTTACACACGGGATATGCTGTTACCACAGAGGACACTGTAGTGCACGCAGCTGCGCTCCCGCCATCACAGTCAGCACAAGAAGCATAATTTCAGGCTCTGTCTACTGCATGTACTTTGGCCAAAGACAGACGGACTAATATATACACGGACTCACGATATGTATTTAGTATTGCTCACGATTTTGGAGCTCTATAAGCCAATCAAGGGTTTATTACTACTGCCGGAACTCCAGTGAAAAAAATGCTGAAGCTGTTAAAAACCCTTATGGATTCGATCAAATTGCCTACTCAGGTGGCCATTATCAAAGTCAAGGAGCACGGCCCTAAGAACAGTCCACAGACTATTGGCAACGTATTTGCGGATATGCAAGCAAAGGCCGCTGCTCTTCTGGCCGTTGAACTAACCATACCAACTATGGAGACCACACGCTCTCAGCATAAACAGTTGCAAGAGATCCTGACTCTACAAGAACCTGATGATCTACAACAGACTGAGGTTTTCTGTCAGACCCCGCGAGACCGCTTAATGACAATGCAGAGAATATCTCCAAAAGAAGAGGTGAAGCAGTGGAAGGCTGATGGATCACGTATGGACAATGGTCTCTGGAAAAAGGACCAACTTGTGTGTCTCCCTAAGCGGATGTACCCTGCTATTGCCATATGGGCACATGGACCTATATATCAAGAAAAAAAAAAAAACAGGCCCTAGCCCTGGTACAAAAATTCTACTTGGCTCCAGGTGGACCATAAATGCCTAAGTCTGGAAGGTATGAATATTGTCTGGTGGTTGTCGATATGTTCTCCAGTTGGCCAGAAGCATTCCCTGTTACCAAGACCACAGCAAAGAAACTGGTGATGGAAGTCATCTGCAGATATGGAGTTCCAGAAGTCGTTGAAAGTGACCAAGGTCCGGCTTTTTCTTCTCATGTGTATCCGGAGGTTCTGACAATGTTTGGATCCACTGTAGCCCTCCATACTCCGTACTATCCACAATCCAGGGGGAAGTTGAGAGTTGAATGACACACTGAAGGGACAATTGACCAAAATGATGCAGGAGACTACAGCTCTATGGCCAGAGCTCCTACCCATTGTACAATACTATATTTGTATTACCCTATTGTAAAACATGGCCTGTCCCTATATGAGATATTGTTTGGTGCTAGGACCCCAGTTGCAAATTTCCAGTCTCAGTAGTTATCAGAAGAAACTGACTATGCTGTTTAATATGTTATTCAGATTAGTAAAAATCTTGAAGCTATTTCTGTCAGATTCAAAAATATGTTATTTGAGTCTAGAAAAAGGCATGTCAGAAAATATGGACTAGAACCCTTGTAAGACGGCCCCTATTAAGTTCTCCTCATTACTCCTATGTCAGTGAAACTGGAAGGAAGAACAACTTGGATCCACGTATCGCACTGCAAGCTGGTTAAACAGGCCAATAGCAAATAAAGGGGACATAATGTTTTGGTTTTTCGTATTTTCCATGTCATTATTGGTAACTATATGGGATAGCCTAAATTCCCCAATGTCCTTGAATAATAAGTTTATATAATATTATGAAAAATTACTGAGAGATTTGTTGAATAATTCCCAGTTTCTGGCAAATATTTTCTTTTAATCCAAATAATTAGTTTAAGGGAATTGGGGGCTAATAGCTGGAATCTTGAAAAGTTTGTTACACATCCTGCCCTTATTCTTGTTATGTATATAATACTAAAACTTGTTTTTTTTGGTGTATTTCTGTGTGTATTAGGAAATTCTGCACTTGGCCAGCTAATAATGATACCAAAAGGCGTTGTTACCCCTGCTCTTCTCTACACCGATTTCAAGAAGTTATCTGATGAAGATGTTGAAGCCAAGCACATGGCTATCTTCAAAAGATCTCCACCACCGTTATCAAAAATTGTTATTTGTAAATTGTAGTATACAGGGGGGATGGGTACGCCGCAACAGCCATATCTGGTAACATGGCATCAGATATGTGAAGACCAGTACCCCTCGAGCTTATAGCTTGGGATAGTACCTCTGATGCTGGACATAAGTTAACAAAATTTATCTAGGGGGGAATGTGAAGGACTAAATTAAGAAAGATCAAAATAATGTTCCATTTTGTGTTTGTAACTCCATCTTGTGGTTTATGAGATAAATTCTGTTGCTTAACAAGGCTATAGTTCCTGGCGGTTATAAAGAAGTAGAGTAAAGGTCATGGGCTGTAATAAAACCAGACCGCTCCAGTTTGGACAAGATATAAGATACTATTGTTCGCTTCTATGGTCACGTGGATATGACCATATATGTAGCTTCCTATTTTCTTGTATTCTTATAGGTTAATTTTCTTGTATTCTTATAGGTCAATTTTCTTGTATTTTTACTGGTTAAATGTTGTAGGTGTCGTTTAATACTATTGGTTGAAGTACAAGCTCACTAAATACTATAAAAAGATGATGATGTAATATATGGGATAGGAATCTTGCTCGATTCTCCCAGACGGAAACACGTGTCTGTTTGGTTATTTATGTTGCTAGCAACCTTCTATGAATTAATTTGGAAATCACTAGGTCAACGTGAAGGGTCACGTAGATCCTACCTTAACATATAATGAGAACTTTGCACCTCTCCTTCCAGAGGCTGAGAAGTCTACTAAAATGGTGCTGTACCAGAAGGCCATTGTGGAAAATATGTTGAAAAAATTCCCATCAGACAACTGAGACAACCACCAGAGAACAGCAGCACATAAAATGTTTTTTAATCTTGAATGTTTGAATGAGGCCCTCTAGTTGTTTTCTCAAGGGTCTAAGGGTGACCCTGCTTGTAATTATTGACAGGCTTTGCACTGAGTGGAGCTTTTATCAGTGCACGAGTACTACAATTGCACTTTGTTCTCAATATTTGAATGAGGCACTACAGTTGGTGCCTTCAAGGGATATGGATGACCCTGCTTGTAATTTTTTGTCAGGCTTTGCACTGTGTGCAGAGCCTTTATGAGTGTAGGAGTACCGCAACTACGCTTTCTCATTATTTGAATGAGGCCATCCAGTTGTTACCTAGAAGGGTTAATGGATGACCCTACATGTAATTTTGGGCAGGCTTTGTACTTAGTGCATTGCCTTTATGAGTTTAGAAGTACCACTACATAACCATTTGAACAGAATGTGTATGAGCCCATCCTTTATGTCTAATACAGGGTATATCGAATTCCCTCTGACGTCTAATTTTTGGCAGTTCTTGCTTCCGTCATAAATTACACTGAAATTTCCACTTTTTTAATAAAAAAAATTCAATTTTAAATTGCTTAAATTATTATTTTTTTAAATCCTTTTTAAATGTTGCCTTATATACAAGTCATTATTCAGGAAAGAATGTTTCTAAATATTTTTTTCTGCAAACTCTAATTTCTCTTTTATTTTGAATGTT
Source organism: Oophaga sylvatica (assembly GCA_033576555.1). NCBI lineage: Eukaryota > Metazoa > Chordata > Amphibia > Anura > Dendrobatidae > Oophaga > Oophaga sylvatica. The sequence goes on from JARQOD010002958.1 coordinate 40,703, forward strand.
TTATTGTCAGTCACTAAAGTGAAGTAAAAGTGTGATAGCATTGTTCTAAGCAGCAATCTGTGAATCAGAGATGCTTTCCCACGCTGTTCTCCTTCTATTAAGCAGTTTTTACATCCATTTCAACATTTTCGCTGCCACTCAAATCTCCTTGTAGGGTCTGCCGGAATAATGCTCAGATTTCCCATTGACTCCCATTATACTCGTTATTCGAAGCGAGCATCCGAGCACTAGGAATTGATTGGTTGCAGTAAAGAGCATCCAAGCATTTTAGAGCTCCGACATCAGTAAGCAAAATCCGATAAAAAATGCATTGGTTTTCATGCAATCTAATTTGCATGCATGTACAATCCAGAATCAAGGAGTAGAATATTTTTTGCAACTTTGGCCAGATCAATTTTTAATTTTGTACACTTTTTTGACTATTATAATACAATTACAAAAACTCACCATCTTGGGAGCCGTCTTGATTCTTGATAAAAGTTGTCTCCATAGGTTAAGTGGATCCGACCAGAATGAGGTTTAAATAGCCATAAAAAAAAAAACCAAGATAGTCATGTGGAGAGAAGCTCAGTGCTGAGGCTCCTTACTGAGTACCATAGTTAAGGTACTGCCACACTACACAATGCCTCTAACGATCTCGTTAGCGTCGAATACTAATGAGATCGCTAGCGGGATCGTTTTAATATCGCTAGTAGTGGCCTAATTTAGCGATGTCGTTAAGGACGCTATCGCGGTTAGCGATCTCCTTAACGACTTTAGCGTACAAAATACCGCTAAATCGCTAAAACAAAGGTGCCACACTCAGCGATATATACTTACCAGCAGGACGCCGGCGATAAAAATAGGGTCCCGAACGATCACTGAGATGAACGAGATCACAGCAGGATCTCAGCAGGGGCCACGTCGTCGCTAGATGCCACACATAACAACGTCACTAACGAGATCGCTAAATAGTGACGTTTTTTAGCGATCTTGTTAGCGACGTTGTTTAGTGTGGCATACCCTTTACTCCTCAGCTAGCCTTGGGGAAGGTCTGAGATAAGAGCCATATACTGCTTTCACAAAGCATTGCTTGAATAAAGTGAGTGTGTTCCCATCAACACTGGTCAGCTTGTGACTTGGAAGCAAAAGAAGTAACAAGCACATGAATGACTGTGCTGCTACAGATGCAAAGTTGTCAAGTTTGGAATTGACTCACGGCTAGCCAGCTTAAGCTCAATGACTGGGAGGAAAGTGCAAATGTTTCCCTACTCAATTCAGACTACTCTCTCTCCAACTTTTGCCACAAATCCATGTGGCGCTTCTGTCTATTGGTTAGGCTGCAGACTGTACAAGGTGGAGCATTCTTGTATTCTTCATGCTGCATCAAAGCCATAAAAAGAAAATATAACAAATAATTCATTGCTTTCCTTTATTATATTTAATCTGTTTTTATTGAAAATTTTTAAATATACATTCAAGTTGGGTTAACAAAAAAAGTGAACAATCAAATAAAAGTAGAAACAAAATGTTCCTGTTTAATCACAGGATGAATAAAATGCAACTAAGAAAAACTCATACTTCCCATACCTTTCTGTATGTAGTGGATGTAGGGCAAGGGTTAGAAAAGCTAAAGTCAGTAATGAAGTGAGGCTTGCAAGGGAGACCAAGAGCAATAAAAAAGGATTTTGGGTGTATTTCAAAGGCAAAAGAAAAGTCAAAGATGTTCTACGATTTGTACAGGATGAAAATGGTGAAGTGGTCAAAAATGATGGTGAGAAGGCCGAACTTTTAAATTCCTATTTTGCATCTGTGTTCTCTAAGAAAGCAATTGTAACATCAATTGATCTTCACAGTGCTACAGAAGGATAAAGAAATCTACACTTTCTAGAAACAGAGAGATTTGTGAGGAAACACTTAGCTAATTCAAATGAATTTAAATCTCCTGGTAGAGATGAATTACATCCTAGGGTCAGAAGATAGCGGAGGAAAATGCAGAAGCACTAGCCAGAATCTTTGAAAAATGCTCGAGAACAGAAGTCCCAGAAGATTGGAGAAGGGCAAATATTGTCCTATCTTCAAAAAAGTAAAGAAGATGAAGGCAGGAAATTGAGGAGTGTTGGCTGCAGGGACTTTGTCACATATGGCCAACTTTATGTACCACTGTCTTTCCCGTGGACCTCACATTATATTCATCTTGGCCAAAAAAGAGTACTGGATGTTCACCCTGCTATACCTACACTATAATGAGAACTTTTCACCTCTCCTTCCAGAGGCTGAGAAGTCTACTAAAATGGTGTTGTACCAGAAGGCCATTGTGGAAAATATGTTGAAAAAATTCCCATCACACAACTGAGACAACCACCAGAGGACAGCAGCACATAAAACATTTTTTAATCTTGAATGTTTGAATGAGGCCCTCTAGTTGTTTTCTCAAGGGTCTAAGGTTGACCCTGCTTGTAATTATTGACAGGCTTTGCACTGAGTGCAGAGCTTTTATGAGTGCACGAGTACCACAATTGCACTTTGTTCTCAATATTTGAATGAGGCACTACAGTTGGTGCCTTCAAGGGATATGGATGACCCTGCTTGTAATTTTTGTCAGGCTTTGCACTGTGTGCAGAGCCTTTATGAGTGTAGGAGTACCGCAACTACGCTTTCTCATTATTTGAATGAGGCCGTCCAGTTGTTACCTAGAAGGGTGAATGGATGACCCTACATGTAATTTTGGGCAGCCTTTGTACTTAGTGCATTGCCTTTATGAGTTTAGAAGTACCACTACATAACCGTTTGAACAGAATGTGTATGAGCCCATCCTTTATGTCTAATACAAGGTATATTGGATTCCCTCTGACGTCTAATTTTTGGCAGTTCTTGCTTCCGTCATAAATTACACTGAAATTTCCACATTTTTAATAAAAAAATTCAATTTTGAATTGCTTAAATTATTATTTTTTTAAATCCTTTTTAAATGTTGCCTTATATACAGGTCATAATTCAGGAAAGAATGTTTCTTTTTTTTCCAACATGTTTTATTGATTTAAAGAGTATTACAATATAATATAATCATACAAATCTTGATGTAGCAAGCTTATTTGACAGATGTACAACTCAAAATAGTGATTTAAGGAACAAAGCTAAGAAGCAAGTCATACAGGTTTGAAAGTATTAAGCTTAATTAACACTTATTTGATAGGTATAATACTCATAAATGTCCCCCCCTCCTCCCTCAACCCTCCCATCCCCCCAACATATAAACCCCTAAAACGTCCCTGCATTCGATTAACAGTCAACAAGTTCAAGGAATAGGATTATGTCCGCTAATTTTCTGAAGAAGATACCACTGGGTGTTTTCAAAATGTGTCCTTAATTTGTCCCTGGTGTCTTGAGACAGTGATGGGATAAATAATGACCATGTGCTTAAAAATTTCCCAGTCAATTTCTCTTTATTTGTGAAGGTATCTAGCCAGTGCATTCGAAAAATATACATTATTTTGGAGTATATGAGAGATTTGGGTGGTGGTAATGGATTTAGCCAGTGCTGCAAGATACTTTTCCTGGCAGCTGAGGCCCATATTATCAACATGGCCTTAACATGTTTGGGGAATTTGTGTTGAGATCTATCTAGAATATTAAATATTGCCCATTGCGGCGTCAAAGGAAACACTATCCCGCCTAGATTCTGTAGTTCGGCATGGATAGACTGCCATAATTTTTGCACTTTGGGGCATCCCCACATGTGATGAAGTAAGTCTGTGTTTCCTGTCCCGCATTTGGAGCATGTGAATGTGCCCCCTGGAGACATCCTAGACTTAATGTGTGGGGTAATATAAGCTCTATGAAGGAGTAATAAAGACATGTCTGCATAACTGCTGGAGGGATCACCTTCCGTTGCAACAATGTGGCATCTAAGATTTCCCAGACTCTGATGTTCTGTATATCATTAACCCATCGTGCTGGACCTGTCTTTTTGCCCTCCCAAGACCAATGCTTACGCAACAGTGTGTAAATGGTGCTTGTCGAGGCTATCTGCACCCTGGCGTTCCTAAGGAAGCCATCCAAAGCGTTCCTCCCTCTATCTCCACCCCCAGCAGCTATGCCTTTCAAAGTTAAGCTCCTTGCTTGAAGAAAAAGGAAGGGCTTGTTTACAAATGTTGGGAAACGTTGTGCTGCTATGTCAAATGCAAGCATGGAGTGTTGTGAATGGGTTTGAGATGAGTTCTGAGCAGAGGCTCCCTCTGGTGGTTACAAGCGGTACTAGTGAGGATTGTGAGGACTGGGAATCAGGTGTTACTGATTGGTCTTATATAAGGGAGTCATTTTCCCATCAGGGTTGCCGGTGATCAATTGTTCTGGTCTGAATCCTTCTTTCCAGTTTCCCTTGTAGCCTGCTGTGTCGTGTCTGCATCTCCTGCTATCAGATAAGACAATTTCTTATTTTGTGTTTTTGCTATATTTTTGCATTTGGTCCTGCACTTCTGTGGGGGCCTTCTGGGTCCCCTCCGGGGCTTTTGCCCTCTCAGTTTAGTCCAGCCACTGTGTTTTGTACTTTTGCTTTTTCCAGTTTTTTCAGTGGCTGCTGTTTTTGTTACACCAGAGAACTAATTTAGGTGGTAGAGGTCGTGTGATCTCAGGTGATTTTGAAATTAGTTGAGTTGGTGTTTTTCAGGGTTTTCTGAGATTGCAGTAAGTACCCTTCCTGTCCTTTTCTATTTAGATAGTTTGGGCCCCAGCGTTTGCTCATACTATTTTCTTTCTGTGTCAGTATTTCCTCTTGTCTAACCGCCATTACATGTTAGGGGGCTTTCTATTATCTTTGGGGTTCTGCTCCGGGGCAGATAGCTTTCCTATTTCTATCTTAGGTGTAGTTAGTTTCTCAGGCTGTGACGAGGCGTCTAGGACCAACGTAGGAACGCTCCACGGCTGCCTCTAGTTGCGGTGGTTAGTCAGGGTACTGCAATCTCATAGATTCCAACTGCTCTGGTGTATTTCCTTTTTTACCTGCACTCCTCAGCTACCGTAACATAACAGTATCACCGGCCTTAAAAATTGTATGGTACTCACAGAAGGGAAAAAATATTTTGAAGGAAGAAAAGTTGTCAGAGATATTTTTCTGTTTGTTGCATTTTTTTTTTTTTTTTCCCTCTGTATCTCTGGGTGCTGGGGAGGATCTTTTCTCCCAATGGAGTTTGCACAGTTGTCTGGCCGTGTGGATCAGCTTGCCACTGAGGTTCAGAGTATTGCTATCTATCTTGCTAGGTTGCCTGTTGTGGAACCTAGGATCCCCATGCCAGATTTGTTTTTAGGGGATCGAGCTAAGTTTCAGAATTTCAAAAATAATTGTAAATTGTTTCTTGCCTTAAAATCTAAGTCCTCAGGAACGCAGCGCAGCAGGTTCAAATTATCATCTCTCTCCTGCGCGGCGATCCTCAGGATTGGGCTTTTTCCCTGATACCTGGGGATCCTGTTTTGAGTGATGTTGATGCATTTTTTCAGGCTTTGGGGTTATTGTACAATGAGTCTAATGTCACTGATCAAGCTGAAAAAGCCTTGTTGGCATTAAATCAGGGGCTTGATGACGCTGAGTTATACTGTCAGAGATTCCGTAGGTGGGCAGTCCTGACCAAATGGAATGACGACGCTTTGGCGGCCCTTTTCCGGAAGGGTTGTCGGATAATGTAAAGGATGTTATGGTGGGATTCCCTGTCCCCTCTGGTCTCAATGATTCTATGTCATTAGCGATTCAAATTGACAGACGTTTGCGTGAGCGGAGAAGTATGCGTGGAGTGGTGTTGCCTTGTGAGCCAGCTGCTGAGCCCATGCAGTGTGATGGAGTGGTGTCTGGGGCACAGCGTCATGAGTTTCGAAAGCGCAATGGGTTATGTTTCTACTGTGGCGATGCCTCTCATGCTATTTCAGTCTGCCCTAAGCGGGGAAGACATTTTGCACGCTCGTTGTCTTGGGTAGTGTTCAGACTAAGTTTTTATTAACTGTCACTCTGATATGCTCTCTGTCCTCATTTTCTGCTCAGGCTTTCGTTGATTCTGGAGCAGCTATTAACCTGATGGATTATGATTTTGCTAAACGTTGTGGGTTTTCCCTTGATACCCCTACAGAAGTCTATTCCTTTACTGGGGATCGATTCTACCCCTTTGGCTGAGAATAAACCCCAGTTTTCTACTCAGGTGATAATGAGGGTTGAACCTGATCACCAGGAGTGCTGCAAATTTTTGGTTCTATATAATCTGCATGACATTATAGTGCTGGGTTTCCCTTGGTTACAGTCTCATAATCCTGTTTTGGATTGGAAATCTGTGTCTGTAACCAGTTGGGGCTGCCAATGTGTTAGTGCCAACACTCCTGTTTTTTCTGCCTCCCCCCAGGCTGAGGATGTTCCTGACTTTTTGTTTGATTTTTCTGATGTGTTTAGCGAAAGTAAATCTGCATCCTTACCTCCCCATAGGAACTATGACTGCGCTATTGAATTAGTGCCAGGTAGTAAATTCCCTAAAGGTCGCCTTTTTAACTTGTCTGTACCTGAACATGACGCTATGCGGTCTTATATCAAGGAATCATTGGAGAAGGTCATATCAGACCATCCTCTTCACCCTTAGGTGCTGGTTTTTTCTTTGTGGCCAAAAAAGATGGTTCATTAAGGCCGTGTATTGATTATCGTCTCTTGAACAATATTACTGTGAAATATCAATACCCGTTACCCTTGATTTCTGACCTGTTTTCCAGGGTGAAAAACGCTACTTGGTTTACCAAGCTTGACCTCAGGGGGGCGTATAACCTTATTCGCATTAAGCACGGGGATGAATGGAAGATGGCATTTAACACCCCTGAAGGGCATTTTGAGTACCTTGTGATGCCCTTTGGGCTCACTAATGCTCCTTCCGTCTTCCAGTCCTTCATGAATACATTTTCAGGGATTTTGTGGACAAGTTTCTGATTGTTTATTTGGATGATATCTTGATTTTTTCTAATGACTGGGACTCTCATGTGAAACATGTTCGAACTGTATTCCAGATTTTGAGAGAGAATGCTCTGTATGTGAAGGGATCAAAGTGTATTTTTGGCGTACAGAAGATCTCATTTCTGGGATTCATTTTGTCCCCATCTGTTATTGAAATGGACCCGGTCAAGGTTCAGGCCATCTGTGATTGGGTCCAACCTACTTCATTAAAGGCTCTTCAGAGATTTTTGGGTTTTGCCAATTTTTATCGTAAATTTATTGGTAATTTCTCTGTTATTGTTAAACCATTAACTGATTTGACCAGAAAGGGTTCTGATGTGGTGAATTGGCCTCCTGAGGCAGTCTCTGCGTTTCAGGAACTTAAGCAGAGATTCACTTCTGCTCCTGTTCTACGGCAGCCTGATGTTTCTCTGCCATTTCAGGTGGAGGTTGATGCCTCTGAAATTGGGGCAGGTGCCGTTTTGTCCCAAAAAGATCCAGAGACCTCTAAAAGTAACCCTTGTGCCTTTTTCTCTCGAAAATTTTCTCCTACTGAACGTAATTATGACGTGGGTAATCGGGAGTTATTGGCCATGAAGTGGGCTTTTGAAGAGTGGAGACATTGGCTGGAGGGAGCCAAACATCAGGTGGTGGTCCTTACGGACCATAAGAATCTGGTTATCTGGAATCTGCCAAGCGACTCAATCCTAGACAGGCCAGGTGGGCCTTGTTTTTCACACGTTTTAATTTTGTGGTTTCCTTTCTTCCTGGCACTAAGAATGTTAAGGCGGATGCCCTCTCGAGGAGTTTCCTTGCGGACTCTCCTGAGCTATCTGATCCCTCTGTTATTTTGAAGGAGGGTGTAGTTCTTTCCGCCATCTCGCCCAATTTGAGACTTGCTCTGGAGGGGTGTCAGGAGGATAGGCCCGAGCGCTGCCCTGTTGGAAAATTGTTTGTCCCGGACCAATGGAAAAAGAGTGTGATGTCTGAGATTCATTGTTCCGCATTGGCTGGGCATCCCGGAATTTTTGGTACCAGAGACTTGGTTAGTCGGTCCTTTTGGTGGCCTACCTTGTCTCGCGATGTCAGGGAATTTGTGCAGTCCTGCGGGACTTGCTCTCGCTCCAAGCCTTGCTCTCGCTCTAGTGGTTTGTTGATGCCATTGCCTGTGCCCAAGAGACCATGGACCCATATCTCTATGGATTTCATTTCCGATCTTCCTGTTTCTCAGAGAATGACCACCATCTGGGTAATTTGTGATAGGTTTTCCAAAATGATACATCTTGTGCCATTACCTAAGTTGCCTTCCTCCTCTGAATTGGTGCCGTTGTTCCTTCAGCACGTGGTTCGTTTACACGGCATTCCTGAGAACATTGTGTCTGACAGAGGAGTCCAGTTTGTTTCCGATTTTGGAGGACTTTTTGTTCTAAACTGGGTGTTCAATTGTCTTTCTCCTCGGCATTTCATTCTCAGACCAATGGTCAAACTGAGAGAACAAACCAGACATTGGAGACTTATCTAAGATGCTTTGTGTCTGCTGATCAGGATGACTGGGTCTCTTTTTTGCCTTTGGCTGAGTTTGCTCTTAATAATAGGGCTAGCTCTGCCACTTTGATGTCTCCGTTTTTCTGTAATTCTGGGTTTCACCCTCGATTTTCTTCAGGACAGACGGAGGCTTCTGTCTGTCCAGGTGTTGACTCTGTTGTTGAGCGTATGCAGCAGATTTGGGACCAGGTAGTGGAGAGGTTGTCCCTCTCTCAGGAGAAGGCCCAGCGGTTTGCTAACCGGCATAGGACTGATGGTCCTCGGTTTAAAGTGGGGGACTTGGTCTGGTTGTCCTCAAAGAATATTCCTATGAGAGTAGCATCTCCTAAATTTAAGCCTAGGTTCATTGGACCTTATAAGATCATGGAGATTATTAATCCTGTTTCTTTTCGTTTGCTTCTTCCAGGGACATTTAAGATCCATAACGTGTTCCACAAGTCCTTGTTGAAGAGGTTTGTTGAGCCAGTGGTTCCTGCTGCTGTGCCTCCTGACCCTGTTTTGGTTGAGGGCAATCTGGAGTATGTGGTTGAGAAAAATTGGATTCTCGTTTTTCTAGACGAAGACTCCAGTATTTGGTTAAATGGAGAGGTTATGGTCAGGAAGACAATTCTTGGGTGTTTGCTTCGGACATCCATGCTAGGAGACTTATCCGTGCGTATCATAGAACTCATCCTGACCGACCTGGTTGCTCAAATGAGGGTTCGGTGACCCCTCCTCAAGGGGGGGTACTGTTGTGAATGGGTTTGAGATGAGTTCTGAGCAGAGGCTCCCTCTGGTGGTTACAAGCGGTACTAGTGAGGATTGTGAGGACTGGGAATCAGGTGTTACTGATTGGTCTTATATAAGGGAGTCATTTTCCCATCAGGGTTGCCGGTGATCAATTGTTCTGGTCTGAATCCTTCTTTCCAGTTTCCCTTGTAGCCTGCTGTGTCGTGTCTGCATCTCCTGCTATCAGATAAGACAATATCTTATTTTGTGTTTTTGCTATATTTTTGCATTTTGTCCTGCACTTCTGTGGGGGCCTTCAGGGTCCCCTCCGGGGGCTTTTGCCCTCTCAGTTTAGTCAGCCACTGTGTTTTGTACTTTTGCTTTTTCCAGTTTTTTCAGTGGCTGCTGTTTTTGTTACACCAGAGAACTAATTTAGGTGGTAGAGGTCGTGTGATCTCAGGTGATTTTGAAATTAGTTGAGTTGGTGTTTTTTCAGGTTTTCTGAGATTGCAGTAAGTACCCTTCCTGTCCTTTTCTATTTAGATAGTTTGGGCCCCAGCGTTTGCTCATACTATTTTCTTTCTGTGTCAGTATTTCCTCTTGTTAACCGCCATTACATGTTTGGGGGCTTTCTATTATCTTTGGGGTTCTGCTCCGGGGCAGATAGCTTTCCTATTTCTATCTTTAGGTGTAGTTAGTTTCTCAGGCTGTGACGAGGCGTCTAGGACCAACGTAGGAACGCTCCACGGCTGCCTCTAGTTGCGGTGGTTAGTCAGGGTACTGCAATCTCATAGATTCCAACTGCTCTGGTGTATTTCCTTTTTTACCTGCACTCCTCAGCTACCGTAACATAACAATGGAGAATCTATCATCTAACAGGTCAGCTGCCAAGATGCAACCCTGCCCAGCCAGCTCAATGTAAGATAAGGGTGGTTTACTCCCATAAAGCCGGGTTACCCAGAAAGGGCACAAAAGGAGAGACATCGCTTCTCAAATGACATAGTCTCCTGCATTTCCTCCACGTCTGTATCAGTTTGCCATAAGGTGGGGTGGTTTCTTAAGTCTGCAATAAGGTCTCGTTGGCCATATGTAGTAATGCTGGTAAGGAGACATGGGGACTTAATTGTTGGTCTAAAAGTACGTTTGTGAAATGTGAACTACCTCTCAACCAATCAATGATATATCTAAATTTGCTGCTAGATTGTACTTTGCAATGTCTGGGAAATTGATGCCACCCTCCTCCTTTGGGGCTTGTAGTTTGATTAGACCTATACGTGTACGCTTTTCGTCTCCCCAAATGAAGTTCCTAAAAGCAGTGTTTAGAGTTTAACATCAGCATGTGTCAACAAAATAGGTAGTGTTTGAAAAATATACAATAGTTTTGGAAATATTATCATCTTAATTAAATGACATTTTCCGGAAAAAGATAAAGTAAAGTGTTTCCAGGAGTTTAGAAGGTGAAGTATGGACGTAATTAGGGGTCTAATATTAATGTGGTATAAAGACGTCAAATCTGCCGGGAGATGGACACCCAAATATTTGATAGATGATGTGCTCCATTGGAAAGGAAGTGTCGAGTTATTTAATTTTCCTTGCTCAAACAGAGCCAGGGACTCTGATTTATTATAATTTATTTTAAAGCCTGAGCATTTGCCAAAGTGATTTAGGGCCTCCATGATAACTGGTATTGCCGCATTATGATTGGAGATGAATAGGAGTATATCGTCGGCAAATGCCGCAATTTTGAGTGAGGTGGAGCCTACCGCTATGACCCTGTATATTGAAGAATTTTGGAGAGTTCTAAGTAAAGGATCTAAAGCAAGGTTAAAAAGTAAGGCGACAAGGGGCAGCCCTGACGCGTTCCTCTCTGGATTTCAAACGTGGAGGAGAGTGTACCATTTATGGCCAGCCTGGACACCGGGCTTTTATATAACAACTTTATCGCCTCACAGAACCATGGACCAAAGTTTCTAAACTCCAGGATGTCGAGGAGGTAATCCCATGCAACCCTGTCAAACGCTTTGTCAGCATCCAGGCTAACCACAATAGACTCTAAACAGCCATGAGATTTTCCGTAAGAGATAGCTCCCAAAGCCGTCCGTATGTTGTATGTTATGGATTTACCGTGGACGAACCCAATTTGTTGTGGCAGTATCAGATTAGGGATTATTTTTTGCACTCTATTTGCTAGTATTTTAGTGAAAATTTTAAAGTCGGAGTTTAAAAGCGAGATTGGTCTATATCCTTCCACTAGTGAAGGATCTTTGCCCGGCTTGGGGAGCACTATTATGTCTGCTTCATTGAAACCGTCCAGGAGCTGCCCCGATCGAACCAACTGATTAAATGTTTCTTAACATTTTTTTCTTGTAAACTCTAATTTCTCTTTGATTTTGAATGTTTTATTGTCAGTCATTAAAGTGAAGTAAAAGTGTGATCGCATTGTTCTAAGCAGAAATCTGCGAATCAGAGATGCTTTCCCATGCTGTTCTCCTTCTATTCAGCAGTTTTTACATCCATTTCAACATTTTCGCTGCCACTCAAATCTCCTTGTAGGGTCTGCCGGAATAATGCTCAGATTTCCCATTGACTCCCATTATACTCGTTATTCGAAGAGAGCATTCACATTAGGGATTGATTGGTTGCAGTAAAGAGCATCCAAGCTTTTAGAGCTCCGACATCAGTAAGCAAAATCAGATAAAAATGCATTGGTTTTCATGCAATCTAATTTGCATGCATGTACAATCCAGAATCAAGGAGTAGAATATTTTTTGCAACTTTGGCCAGATCAATTTTTAATTTTGTACACTTTTTTGACGATTATAATACAATAACAAAAACTCACCATATTGGGAGCCGTCTTGATTCTTGATAAAAGTTGTCTCCATAGGTTAAGTGGATTCTACCAGAATGAGGTTTAAATAGCCATTAGAAAACCAAGATAGTCATGTGGAGAGAAGCTCAGTGCTGAGGCTCCTTACTGAGTACCATAGTTACTCCTCAGCTAGCCTTGGGGAAGGTCTGAGATAAGAGCCATATACTGCTTTCACAAAGCATTGCTTGAATAAAGTGAGTGTGTTCCCATCAACACTGGTCAGCTTGTGACTTGGAAGCAAAAGAAGTAACAAGCACATGAATGACTGTGCTGCTACAGATGCAAAGTTGTCAAATTTGGAATTGACTCACGGCTAGCCAGCTTAAGCTCAATGACTGGGAGGAAAGTGCAAATGTTTCCTAACTCAATTCAGACTACTCTCTCTCAACTTTTGCCACAAATCAATGTGGCGCTTCTGTCTATTGTTTAGGCTGCAGACTGTACAAGGTGGAGCATTCTTGTATTCTTCATGCTGCATCAAAGCCAGAAAAAGAAAATATAACAAATAATTCATTGCTTTCCTTTATTATATTTAATCTGTTTTTATTGAAAATATTTAAATATACACTCAAGTTGCGTCAACAAAAAAAGTGAACAATCAAATAAAAGTAGAAACAAAATGTTCCTGTTTAATCACAGGATGAATAAAATGCAACTAAGAAAAACTCATACTTCCCATACCTTTCTGTATGTAGTGGATGCAGGGCAAGGGTTAGAAAAGCTAAAGCCAGTAATGAAGTGAGGCTTGCAAGGGAGACCAAGAGCAATGAAAAAGGATTTTGGGTGTATGTCAAAGGCAAAAGAAAAGTCAAAGATGTAATAGAATTTGTACAGGATGAAAATGGTGAAGTGGTCAAAAATGATGGTGAGAAGGCCGAACTTTTAAATTCCTATTTTGCATCTGTGTTCTCTAAGAAAGCAATTGTAACATCAATTGATCTTCACAGTGCTACAGAAGGATAAAGGAATCTACACTTTCTAGAAACAGAAAGATTTGTGAGGAAACACTAATTTAAATGAATTTAAATCTCCTGGTAGAGATGAATTACATCCTAGGGTCAGAAGATAGCGGAGGAAAATGCAGAAGCACTAGCCAGAATCTTTGAAAAATTCTCGAGAACAGAAGACCAAGAAGATTGGAGAAGGGCAAATATTGTCCCTATCTTCAAAAAAGTAAAGAAGATGAAGGCAGGAAATTGAGGAGTGTTGGCTGCAGGGACTTTGTCACATATGGCCAACTTTATGTACCACTGTCATTCCCGTGGCCCTCACATTATATTCATCTAGACTAAAAAAGAGTACTGGATGTTCACCCTGCTAGACCCACGCTATAATGAGAACTTTTCACCTCTCCTTCCAGAGGCTGAGAAGTCTACTAAAATGGTGCTGTACCAGAAGGCCATTGTGGAAAATATGTTGAAAAAATTCCCATCAGACAACTGAGACAACCACCAGAGGACAGCAGCACATAAAATGTTTTTTAATCTTGAATGTTTGAATGAGGCCCTCTAGTTGTTTTCTCAAGGGTCTAAGGGTGACCCTGCTTGTAATTATTGACAGGCTTTGCACTGAGTGCAGAGCTTTTATGAGTGCACGAGTACCACAATTGCACTTTGTTCTCAATATTTGAATGAAGCAAAACATGAAGAAAAAAATCTCCAGCGCAAAAATGAATAAAAATACAATTTTTATTGGATAAAATTAAAATCCATATTGATAGAAAAAAGACATAGACAAGTGGGGTCCCTGGTGGTCTGAAACCGACGCGTTTCGACCTAGCAGGTCTTATTCATGGTTTACAACATGTCCTATACTTTAAACTTAAATACCATATAGACATGTGGAACACAGGTGAACGTAACACAAATTAGTAACATAAGGTAACACCCTTAGAAATTAACCCCTTGTAGGAAAAAAACACAAATAGGACAGAATATAAAAGCTGTATAACTATACAAAACCGCAAATATAAACGTGTATAGCATATACTCTAAGATTAATAGCCAGATGAAAAAATATTTGAAATAGACCAGAATTAATTAGGACTAACGAAAAATCATGAAAAAGTGAACGAAAAAACCTGAATATACCTGGAAAAAATTATTCAATCCAATTGCAATATTAAATCCAGCCGTTTGTTCAAGCCTAATGGTACTCGTGTATTAAGTTTAAAGATCCAAAATGATTCACGATTTAATAATTTTTTCCTGAAATCCCCTCCTCTACTAGATTAGAAAACCTTCTCGATCGCTACCACTTTAAGGCTGTTAGTATTGCCAGTATGTATTAATTTGCAGTGACTAGACACTGCTGATATATTATAACTATTTTCATTAGTGGTTTCTGATAAATGTTTCCTAATCCTTTTCTTAAGAGATCCAATTGTACAACCTACATATTGGAGTTTGCATGAGACACATTCAATCACATAAACTACACCTTCTGAGTTGCAGTTTAAATAAGACTGGATTGGATACGATATATTAGTAACGGCAGATGTAAACCTGGTGTTTTTTTGTACATAGTTACAGACTTTACAGGGATAATGTCCACATTTATAAAAACCTTTATATGTCAGCCAAGTACTATTTTTAGCGCACCGTTCACTACTTGTAAAAAGACTAGGAGATAAAATATCCCCAAGAGAATGCGCTTTCTTGGCCACATATTGAATCTGGCTGTTATTCAGAATAGAGGCAAGTTTAATATCGTTGTGCAGTATAGTTGAAATCAACTCTGTTAAAGAGGATATTACTAAAATACAAACATCCTTGAACAAGCATAATAATGCAGAAGATTTCAATAAATTTAATCAGAGGATGAACAAGAATATTTCCAAACTGGAGGAATATATAGCTGAAAGAAAACGCAGCAAATTTGCACGAGATAAACGGGACTTTGAACTCGACCAGGTTTATTCCTGGAAGAAAAGCCGCCCCTGGAGAGAGGGCAATAAACGTTATAAACAGGGTTTTTCTGGCTTTCACCCACGAGATCGCAGGGTCAACTTCACCACATCTCATGATTCCATGGCTTCTTCCAGCTCTAATCTGAACACATCTGAAGATTTCTAGGACACTTCATTTAATAGACGTTCTAATGATACACGTCCGGACAGAAATGTTTCTAATAATATTAACCTTCCAAAAAACGAAGGAGAAGAGCGGGGAGGAAGCACAAGAACAAGAAACTATCAGTTCAGACACAGGAGGAGATACTAAAATGTCCAGTTGTCAATCTTTCTAGTTACAATTTATCGGAGGCTCATCTTAGTCTTCTCAGCAAAGGCTTAGGATTCAGCCCAGTGAAAAAAATTGACATTTATCGGACTCTTCTGGACGTTAACAAATTGGTCAGAAATCTGACATTGAAATGTCATTTTGAATACCAGCCTAATTTTCCTGGCAATTTGTTAACTTCTGAATCTGTGACTATTCCACTTGAAGTTTTCCCTTTTGGGAATTTCTCTTTTAATGATCTTAGGGGCTATTCCACACTAAGAGATCTGCAATCTTACTCTGTATCTAAAGACAGTACCTTGAATGATTTTTTTCATATGTCTAATCCATTATTCTATCCTATACAGTCTAGACCCTCTGTTCTGGATACTTTCCAGGAACTAATAGAGAAAGATTTAGTACAACTTGATCAATCTACGAATAATGCATGTGATAATTTAACTGCAGATGAAAGATTAGCTATGAAAGATCTTAATGACAATGCTGATATTCTAGTGAGACAAGCAGATAAAGGGGAGGAGTTGTCATTCTAAACGCAGGACTTTATCATTCAGAAAATCTGCGCATATTAAATGATTCTGCTACATATATGCGTCTTCCTGGGGATCCAACTTTAAAATTTCAAAGTTTATTATCTAAATTGTTGAATGATGGTCTAGCGATGGGGGCTATTTCACAAAAATTTTTGATTACATGTACATTAAACATCCTGTCATCCCCATTTATCACGCATTCCCTAAAATACACAAGAATATGTTTCCCCCTCCATTCAGAGCGATAATTTCAGGCATCGGCTCTCTTACAGAGAAATTAGGAGAGTGGGTAGATCACTATTTGCAACCCCTAGTGATTAATCTTCCAGGATATATTAGAGACACCAAAATGATTATTTCAGCATTAGATGGTTATGACTGGTCATCAGAAAATTCATGGATCACCTGTGATGTTGTGGGATTATATCCCTCTATACCTCACCATATTATTCTATCCAGTTTATAATATTTTCTAGAGAGATATAGCACATATAAACAAGAGATACAATCATTTATTATCGATGCAGTCACATTTCTTCTCACTCATAATTATTTTTCTTTTGATGGAATTTTCTTCCTACAACAACAAGGTGTTAGTACGGGAGGTAAATGTTCTCCGGCTTTAGCTAACATCACAGTGGCAGTATGGGAGGAGAAATACATTTTCTGTGACAATAATCCTTTTTCTCATAATATACAATTATATTGTCGCTATATTGATGACCTGATCCTCATTTGGAAAGGAGACGCTACAGCAATCGCTGATTTTATCAATTACATCAATGGTAATGATTTCAATTTATCATTTACTGTTACAACATCTAATTCTTCAGTCAATTATCTGGATATCACTTTATCTGTCAATTTTGATGCTCAAAAAGTTTCCATTTCTCCTTTCAGAAAACCTACAGATACTAATTCGATTTTACAAGCTGGTTCTTGTCATCCGAAGCATGTAATTAAAAATATACCATTGGGGGAATTGATAAGATTGAAAAGAAATTGTAGTTCACCTATGATTTTTCAGAAAGAAGCAGATCATGCGCTTTTGAGACTTAGGGATAGAGGATATGCTAATTGGATGTTAACAAAAGCTAATAATGTTGTGGGTCAAATTGAAAGGAACAATCTTTTACATGAACCTCTATCAAATTCTACGCTAACAGGGAATTCAGCTAAGAGAAAAAATAGCAACAAAAGAAATAAGAAATATAATAGCTCATTCCAAAATAGTAGTGAACGCTGTATAATTAATTTTTCCACAACTTACAGTCCACAATATAATAAAATTGTTGATATTGTGAAAAAATATGTTCCTATACTGCACAACGATATTAAACTTGCCTCTATTCTGAATAACAGCCAGATTCAATATGTGGCCAAGAAAGCGCATTCTCTTGGGGATATTTTATCTCCTAGTCTTTTTACAAGTAGTGAACGGTGCGCTAAAAATAGTACTTGGCTGACATACAAAGGTTTTTATAAATGTGGACATTATCCCTGTAAAGTCTGTAACTATGTGCAAAAATTTAGACTGAGGTTCCTCGTGTTGATACCTTTAAAGGCAACTATGTTTATTTCCAAACGGGAATCAAGAGGACTTCAGTCTAATATGTTTTCTATCTACTGGCTAACACGTAGAGATAAAAATCTTCTTGTCAAAAAAACACCAGGTTTACATCGCCGTTACAATAACCGTATCCAATCAGTTTATTAACTGCACGAAGTGATTTATTGATGAATGTGTCTCATGCAACTCCAATATTAGTTTAATGGATCTTCAAAAGATTAGGAACATTTATCAGAACCACAAGAAAATAGTTATAATATCAGCAGTCTAGTCACTGCAAATTAATACATACTGGCAATACTAACAGCCTTAAAGTGTAGCGATCGAGAAGGTTTTCAAATCTAGTAGAGGAGGGGATTTCAGGAAAAAATTATTAAATCGTGAATCATTTTGGATCTTTAAACTTAATAGACGAGTACCATTAGGCTTGAACAAACGGCTGGATTTAATATTGCAATTGGATTGAATAATTTTTTCCAGGTATATTCAGGTTTTTTCGTTCACTTTTTCATGATTTTTCGTTAGTCCTAATTAATTCTGGTCTATTTCAAATATTTTTTCATCTGCCTATTAATCTTAGAGTATATGCTATACACGTTTATATTTGCGGTTTTGTATAGTTATACAGCTTTTATATTCTGTCCTATTTGTGTTTTTTTTTCCTACAAGGGGTTAATTTCTAAGGGTGTTACCTTATGTTACTAATTTGTGTTACGTTCACCTGTGTTCCACATGTCTATATGGTATTTAAGTTTGAAGTATAGGACATGTTGTAAACCATGAATAAGACCTGCTAGGTCGAAACGCGTCGGTTTCAGACCACCAGGGACCCCACTTGTCTATGTCTTTTTTCTATCAATATGGATTTTAATTTTATCCAATAAAAATTGTATTTTTATTCATTTTTGCGCTGGAGATTTTTTTCTACATGTTTTGCTGCAGCAACGCCTCTAATCAAGGTGGCTCCGTGCGCATGAGGATCCTGGATCACTGCTGAGATTGAAAATCTTCTGGACTACTGCTGAGACTGGTGAGCTGACTATTTTCCTGCTATTCCCTTTTCCTTGCCTACAATATTTGAATGAGGCACTACATTTGGTGCCTTCAAGGGATATGGATGACCCTGCTTGTAATTTTTGTCAGGCTTTGCACTGTGTGCAGAGCCTTTATGAGTGTAGGAGTACTGCAACTACGCTTTCTCATTATTTGAATGAGACCGTCCAGTTGTTACCTAGAAGGGTGAATGGATGACCCTACATGTAATTTTGGGCAGGCTTTGTACTTAGTGCATTGCCTTTATGAGTTTAGAAGTACCACTACATAACCATTTGAACAGAATGTTTATGAGCCCATTCTTTATGTCTAATACAAGGTATATCGGATTCCCTCTGACGTCTAATTTTGGCAGTTTTTGCTTCCGTCATAATTTACACTGAGATTTCCACTTTTTTAATAAAAAAATTCAATTTTGAATTGCTTAAACTATTATTTTTTTAAATCCTTTTTAAATGTTGCCTTATTTACAAGTCATTATTCAGGAAAGAATGTTTCTTAACATTTTTTTCTTGTAAATTCTAATTTCTCTTTGATTTTGAATGTTTTATTGTCAATCATTAAAGTGAAGTAAAAGTGTGATAGCATTGTTCTAAGCAGCAATCTGCAAATCAGAGATGCTTTCCCATGCTGTTCTCCTTCTATTCAGCAGTTTTTACATCCATTTCAACATTTTCGCTGCCACTCAAATCTCCTTGTAGGGTCTGCCGGAATAATGCTCAGATTTCCCATTGACTCCCATTATACTCGTTATTCGAAGCGAGCATCCGAGCATTAGGGATTGATTGGTTGCAGTAAAGAGCATCCAAGCGTTTTAGAGCTCCGACATCAGTAAGCAAAATCAGATAAAAAATGCATTGGTTTTCATGCAATCTAATTTGCATGCATGTACAATCCAGAATCAAGGAGTAGAATATTTTTTGCAACTTTGGCCAGATCAATTTTTAATTTTGTACACTTTTTTGACTATTATAATACAATAACAAAACTCACCATCTTGTGGGCCGTCTTGATTCTTGATAAAAGTTGTCTCCATAGGTTAAGTGGATCCTACCAGAATGAGGTTTAAATAGCCATAAGAAAAGTAAGATAGTCATGTGGAGAGAAGCTCAGTGCTGAGGCTCCTTACTGAGTACCATAGTTACTCCTCAGCTAGCCTTGGGGAAGGTCTGAGATAAGAGCCATATACTGCTTTCACAAAGCATTGCTTGAATAAAGTGAGTGTGTTCCCATCAACACAGGTCAGCTTGTGACTTGGAAGTAAAAGAAGTAACAAGCACATGAATGACTGTGCTGCTACAGATGCAAAGTTGTCAAGTTTGGAATTGACTCACGGCTAGCCAGCTTAATCTCAATGACTGGGAGGAAAGTGCAAATGTTTCCCAACTCAATTCAGACTACTCTCTCCAACTTTTGCCACAAATCCATGTGGCGCTTTTGTCTATTGTTTAGGCTGCAGACGGTACAAGGTGGAGCATTCTTGTATTCTTCATGCTGCATCAAAGCCAGAAAAAGAAAGTATAACAAATAATTCATTGCTTTCCTTTATTATATTTAATCTGTTTTTTTATTGAAAATTTTTAAATATACACTCAAGTTGGGTCAACAAAAAAAGTGAACAATCAAATAAAAGTAGAAACAAAATGTTCCTGTTTAATCACAGGATGAATAAAATGCAACTAAGAAAAACTCATACTTCCCATACCTTTCTGTATGTAGTGGATGCAGGGCAAGAATTAGAAAAAGCTAAAGCCAGTAATGAAGTGAGGATTGCAAGGGAGACCAAGAGCAATAAAAAAGGATTTTGGGTGTATGTTAAAGGCAAAAGAAAAGTCAAAGATGTTATAGGATTTGTACAGGATGAAAATGGTGAAGTGGTCAAAAATGATGGTGAGAAGGCCGAACTTTTTAATTCCTATTTTGCATCTGTGTTCTCTAAGAAAGTAATTGTAACATAATTGATCTTCACAGTGCTACAGAAGGATAAAGGATTCTACACTTTCTAGAAACAGAGAGATTTGTGAGGAAACAGCTAATTTAAATGAATTTAAATCTCCTGTTAGAGATGAATTACATCCTAGGGTCAGAAGATAGCGGAGGAAAATGCAGAAGCACTAGCCAGAATCTTTGAAAAATGCTCGAGAACAGAAGTCCCAGAAGATTGGAGAAGGGCAAATATTGTCCCTATCTTCAAAAAATTAAAGAAGATGAAGGCAGGAAATTGAGGAGTATTGGCTGCAGGGACTTTGTCCAATATGGCCAACTTTATGTTCCACTGTCATTCCGTGGCCCTCACATTATATTCATCTTGGCCAAAAAAGTGTACTGGATGTTCACCCTGCTAGACCCACGCTATAATGAGAACTTTGCACCTCTCCTTCCAGAGGCTGAGAAGTCTACTAAAATGGTGCTGTACCAGAAGGCCATTGTGGAAAATATGTTGAAAAAATTCCATCAGACAACTGAGACAACCACCAGAGGACAGCAGCACATAAAATGTTTTTTAATCTTGAATGTTTGAATGAGGCCCTCTAGTTGATTTCTCAAGGGTCTAAGGGTGACCCTGCTTGTAATTATTGACAGGCTTTGCACTGAGTTCAGAGCTTTTATGAGTGCACGAGTACCACAATTGCACTTTGTTCTCAATATTTGAATGAGGCACTACAGTTGGTGCCTTCAAGGGATATGGATGACCCTGCTTGTAATTTTTGTCAGGCTTTGCACTGTGCGCAGAACCTTTATGAGTGCAGGAGTACCGCAACTACGCTTTCTCATTATTTGAATGAGGCCGTCCAGTTGTTACCTAGAAGGGTGAATGGATGACCCTACATGTAATTTTGGGCAGGCTTTGTACTTAGTGCATTGCCTTTATGAGTTTAGAAGTACCACTACATAACCATTTGAACAGAATGTGTATGAGCCCATCCTTTATGTCTAATACAGGGTATATCGGATTCCCTCTGACGTCTAATTTTTGGCAGTTCTTGCTTTCATCATAAATTACACTGAAATTTCCACTTTTTTAATAAAAAAAATTCAATTTTGAATTGCTTAAATTATATTTTTTTTAAATCCTTTTTAAATGTTTCCTTATATACAAGTCATTATTCAGGAAAGAATGTTTCTTGACATTTTTTTCCTGTAAACTCTAATTTCTCTTTGATTTTGAATGTTTTATTGTCAGTCACTAAAGTGAAGTAAAAGTGTGATAGCATTGTTCTAAGCAGCAATCTGCGAATCAGAGATGCTTTCCCATGCTGTTCTCCTTCTATTCAGCAGTTTTTACATCCATTTCAACATTTTCGCTGCCACTCAAATCTCCTTGTAGGGTCTGCCGGAATAATGCTCAGATTTCCCATTGACTCCCATTATACTCGTTATTCGAAGCGAGCATCCGAGCATTAGGGATTGATTGGTTGCAGTAAAGAGCATCCAAGCGTTTTAGAGCTCTGACATGAGTAAGCAAAATCAGATAAAAAATGCATTGGTTTTCATGCAATCTAATTTGCATGCATGTACAATCCAGAATTAAGGAGTAGAATATTTTTTGCAACTTTGGCCAGATCAATTTTTAATTTTGTACACTTTTTTGACTATTATAATACAATTACAAAAACTCACCATCTTGGGAGCTGTCTTGATTCTTGATAAAAGTCTCCATAGTTTAAGTGGATCCTACCAGAATGAGGTTTAAATAGCCATAAGAAAACCCAGATAGTCATGTGGAGAGAAGCTCAGTGCTGTGGCGCCTTACTGAGTACCATAGTTACTCCACAGCTAGCCTTGGGGAAGGTCTGAGATAAGAGCCGTATACTGCTTTCACAAAGCATTGCTTGAATAAAGTGAGTGTGTTCCCATCAACACTGGTCAGCTTGTGACTTGGAAGCAAAAGAAGTAACATGCACATGAATGACTGTGCTGCTACAGATGCAAAGTTGTCAAGTTTGGAATTGACTCACGGCTAGCCAGCTTAAGCTCAATGACTGGAAGGAAAGTGCAAATGTTTCCCAACTCAATTCAGACTACTCTCTCTCCAACTTTTGCCACAAATCCATGTGGCGCTTCAGTCTATTGATTAGGCTGCAGACTGTACAAGGTGGAGCATTCTTGTATTCTTCATGCTGCATCAAAGCCAGAAAAAGAAAATGTAACAAATAATTAATTGCTTTCCTTTATTATATTTAAGCTGTTTTTATTGAAAATTTTTAAATATACATTCAAGTTGGGTCAACAAAAAAAGTGAACAATCAAATAAAAGTAGAAACAAAATGTTCCTGTTTAATCACAGGATGAATAAAATGCAACTAAGAAAAACTCATACTTCCCATACCTTTCTGTATGTAGTGGATGCAGGGCAAGGGTTAGAAAAGCTAAAGCCAGTAATGAAGTGAGGCTTGCAAGGGAGACCAAGAGCAATAAAAAAAGGATTTTGGGTGTATGTCAAAGGCAAAAGAAAAGTCAAAGATGTTATAGGATTTGTACAGGATGAAAATGGTGAAGTGGTCAAAAATGATGGTGAGAAGGCCGAACTTTTAAATTCCTATTTTGCATCTGTGTTCTCTAAGAAAGCAATTGTAACATCAATTGATCTTCACAGTGCTACAGAAGGATAAAGGAATCTACACTTTCTAGAAACAGAGAGATTTGTGAGGAAACACTTAGCTAATTTAAATGAATTTAAATCTCCTGGTAGAGATGAATTACATCCTAGGGTAAGAAGATAGCGGAGGAAAATGCAGAAGCACTAGCCAGAATCTTTGAAAAATGCTCGAGAACAGAAGTCCCAGAAGATTGGAGAAGGGCAAATATTGTCCCTATCTTCAAAAAAGTAAAGAAGATGAAGGCAGGAAATTGAGGAGTGTTGGCTGCAGGGACTTTGTCACATATGGCCAACTTTATGTACCACTGTCTTTCCAGTGGCCCTCACATTATATTCATCTTGGCCAAAAAAGAGTACTGGATGTTCACCCTGCTAGACCCACGCTATAATGAGAACTTTGCATCTCTCCTTCCAGAGGCTGAGAAGTCTACTAAAATGGTGCTGTACCAGAAGGCCATTGTGGAAAATATGTTGAAAAAATTCCCATGAGACAACCACCAGAGGACAGCAGCACATAAAATGTTTTTTAATCTTGAATGTTTGAATGAGGCCCTCTAGTTGTTTTCTCAAGGGTCTAAGGGTGACCCTGCTTGTAATTATTGACAGGCTTTGCACTGAGTGCAGAGCTTTTATGAGTGCACGAGTACCACAATTGCATTTTGTTCTCAATATTTGGGAGGAGTCCTTAGGAGATCATTTGCATATTCCCAGTTTATTCTGGGATAAGTGAAGAGTCTCCGCAAGCTCCAAAAACACTGGGTTTTGGCTGTTGCAGCTGAAAGGAGGACATCGGTAAACCAGGGGAGAAGTCCTGAGGAGATCATTTGCATATTCCCAGTTTATTCTGGGATAAGTGAAGAGTCTCCGCGAGCTCCAAGAACACTGGGTTTTGGCTGTTGCAGCTGAAAGGAGGACATCGGTAAACCAGAGGAGGAGTCTTGAGGAGATCATTTGCATATTCCCAGTTTATTCTGGGATAAGTGAAGAGTCTCCACGAGCTCCAAGAACACTAGGTTTTGGCTGTTGCAGCTGAAAGGAGGACATCGGTAAACCAGGGGAGGAGTCTTGAGATCATTTGCATGTTCCCAGTTTATTCTGGGATAAGTGAAGAGTCTCCGCGAGCTCCAAGAACACTGGGTTTTGGCTGTTGCAGCTGAAAGGAGGACATCGGTAAACCAGGGGAGGAGTTCTGAGGAGATCATTTGCATATTCCCAGTTTATTCTGGGATAAGTGAAGAGTCTCCGCGAGCTCCAAGAACACTGGGTTTTGGCTGTTGCAGCTGAAAGGAGGACATCGGTAAACCAGGGGAGGAGTCCTGAGGAGATCATTTGCATATTCCCAGTTTATTCTGGGATAAGTGAAGAGTCTCCGCGAGCTCCAAGAACACTGGGTTTTGGCTGTTGCAGCTGAAAGGAGGACATCGGTAAACCAGGGGAGGAGTCCTGAGGAGATCATTTGCATATTCCCAGTTTATTCTGGGATAAGTGAAGAGTCTCCGCGAGCTCCAAGAACACTGGGTTTTGGCTGTTGCAGCTGAAAGGAGGACATCGGTAAGCCTTGGTACTTTGGTACTTTTTTCACCGCTGTGATATCTCTTTAACAATAAGAGCATGGAAGAGGCCAGGAGCCATGTGGTGAGTTGCATTTCTTGCTACATGTTCACAGATTTACCAGTGGAAAAGCCAAATTTCACATGCCACAAATGCAAGCTTGTGTCCATGTTGGAGGAAAAGTTGCAAAATCTGGAAGAGAGGTTATCTACATTGAAGATCATTAAGGAAGATGAAGAGTTCTTAGACAGAGCAGAATTATCTCTTCATGGTGCAGAAAGAGAAGAAATTCGAAGAGCACCTGAAGAAGCAGAGGAATGGAAGCATGTGACCCAGAGAAGCAGGAGGATCGTGAGGCAGTCAGCACCCATAGTGCTGAGGAACCAGTACCAGGCTCTCACACAGGAGAATGATGAAGAAATACATCAGGATAAGACTTTGCCCACAAAGAGCAACCTTGTAAGCCCTCAGAGTCCTCCTGAATGGAGAAAGAAAAATGTTGTCAAGAAGAAACGGAGAGTTGTTGTCATGGGGGATTCCCTGTTGAGAGGAACAGAGGCTGCTATCTGCAGACCGGATATAACTTCAAGAGAAATGTGCTGTCTTTCAGGTGCAAAAATTAAAGATGTGTCTGACAGGATATCAGGACTCTTCAGACCTAAAGATGACTACCCATTCCTGCTAATACATGTGGGGACAAATGACACCACAAGAAGTGACCTGGAAACCATCTACAGTGACTTTGAAAACTTAGGCAAGAAGGTGAAAGAACTGGGTGCGCAGGTGGTCTTCTCATCCATCCTCCCAGTGGATGGCCATGGAACAAGGAGGTGGAATAAGATTCTGCAGGTGAACAACTGGCTACGTCGATGGTGCCGTCAGCAAGGATTTGGATTTCTGGATCACGGAGTGAATTACCTATACGATGGACTACTTGCTAGAGATGTGGTGCACCTTACGAAGACTGGAAAACATGTATTTGGAAGTCGCCTTGCTACACTCATCAGGAGAGCTTTAAACTAGAACAATGTGGGAAGGGAAGCAAAACGCCAGAAAAAGCCATACACCTGACAAATGCTATTGAGAACTCAGCTATTAGAAGTGGAAAGGAAGAACGAAGACAAAACAATCTAAATAATAAAAATATTGGAGGAAGAGAAACCAATCACAAACTAAAATGTTTTTATACAAATGCACAAAGCATGGGCAACAAACAAGGAGAACTGGAACTACTAACGCAGGAGAAGTATGATGTCATTGGAATCACTGAGACTTGGTGGGACGATACACATGATTGGAATACAAGGCTAGAAGGATACAACTTATTTGCAAGAAACAGACTTAATAAACGTGGAGGAGGTGTCGCATTGTATGTTAGAAAAGTGTATATTTGCACAGAGATTGATACTTCAGAGACTGGTAGTTCTGTGGAAACTGTTTGGGTAAGAATACAAGGACAGAACAATGGAAAGGACACCATTGTAGGCATTTACTACAGGCCACCTATGCAAGCTGAAGATATGGATGAACTCTTTATGCATCAAATGGCCAAGTTCTCCAAAAAATATGACATAGTGGTCATGGGAGATTTCAACTATCCAGACATTTGTTGGGAATCGCTCTCAGGCAAAACTAACAGGTCAAGGAAATTCTTATCCTCTCTTGCTGACAACTTTATCTTTCAAATGGTAGGGGAGAAAACAAGGGGAACTGCTACCTTGGATCTAATCCTTATAAATAGGGAGGAAATGGTTGAGGAGGTAAGAGTGGCTGGGACCCTAGGAGGTAGTGACCATGCTATTTTAGAATTTTGGATAACAAGAGGAGGAAGACCTGTGAAGACTCAGACGTCAAGGTTAGATTTCAGAAAGGCAGATTTTAAGGGACTCAGAAAGAGAATTGGAGGGATCCAATGGCAGGATATCCTTAAGGACAAAAATGTCCAGGAAGGATGGGACATCTTGAAAAATGAGATTCTCAAAGCACAATCGTTAACAATTCCAAAAAGAGGGAAGAATGGGAAGCATTTAAGGAAACCAGGATCGATGAACACAGAACTTAAACACATGCTAAAAAGGAAGAAAGAAATGTTTATCAAATGGAAAGAGGGAGGCATATCTAAAGAAGAATATAATGCCATCTGCAGAACCTGCAGGGCACAAATCAGATTATCTAAAGCTGACAATGAATTAAGGCTTGCAAGAGATGTCAAAAGCAACAAAAAAGGATTTTGGGGATACGTCAAAAATAAAAGAAAAGTCAAAGATGCTATAGGATTTTTACAGGATGAAAATGATGAAATGGTAAGAAAGGATGTTGAGAAGGCTGAACTTTTAATTTCCTATTTTGCATCTGTTTTCTCTCAGAAAGGAAATGTAACATCAACTGATCTTCACTGTCCTATTAAAGGAATAGAAGAATCCAGGATATCTATAAACAGAAAGACAGTGAGGAAACACTTAGCTAACCTAAATGAATTCAAGTCTCCAGGTCCAGATGAATTACACCCCAGAATACTGAAGGAGATAGCAGAAGAAATTCTTGAACCACTGTCCATAATCTTTGAAAATTCTTGGAGAACAGGTGAAGTCCCAGAAGACTGGAGAAGAGCAAATGTTGTTCCTATCTTCAAAAAGGGGAAGAAGGTGGACCCAGGGAACTACAGGCCGGTGAGTCTGACTTCTATACCAGGAAAGATCTTTGAACAAATTATTAAAGAACATGTATGTAAGTACCTGCATAAGAATGAAGTGATTAAACAGAGTCAGCATGGGTTTGTAACTAATAAGTCATGTCAGACTAACTTAATTTCCTTCTATGACAGAATCACTGACTGGGTGGATCAGGGAAATGCTGTAGATATAGTATATCTTGACTTCAGCAAAGCATTTGACAAAGTATCTCACACAATCCTTATTGAAAAAATGAACTAAGTATGGAATGGACAAGGCAACTGTTAGGTGGATTCATAACTAGCTTAGTGATCGGACTCAAAGAGTGGTCGTAAATGGCTGCACATCCAGTTGGAAGAATGTCTCAAGTGGGGTACCAGAAGGCTCTGTTTTGGCCCTGTATTGTTCAACATCTTTATCAATGATTTAGATGAAGGAATTGAGGGTAAACTGATCAAATTTGCTGATGACACAAAGCTAGGAGGGGTAGCTAATACTAGAGAAGAGAGAGAGAGGATTCAAAAAGATATAAATAAACTGGAGCAGTGGGCAGCAACTAACAGAATGGTTTTTAACAGGGAAAAATGCAAAGTACTACATCTGGGCAATAAAAATGAAAAAAGCATATACAAAATGGGAGGAATAGGGCTAAGTAACAGCACATGTGAAAAAGACTTGGGTATACTAATTGATCACAGAGTGAACATGAGTCAACAGTGTGATGCAGCAGCAAAAAAGGCAAATACAATTCTAGAATGTATCAACAGAAGCATACAGTCTAGATCACGTGAGGTCATTATTGCCCTCTACTCCTCTTTGGTCAGACCTCATCTGGAATACTGTGTCCAGTTTTGGGCACCACATTTTAAAAAAGACATCAACAAACTGGAGCAAGTTCAAAGAAGAGCCACCAGAATGGTGACCGGTCTGCAAACCATGTCCTATGAGGAACGGTTGCAGGATTTGGGAATGTTTAGCTTGCGAAAAAGAAGACTGAGAGGAGACTTAATAGCTGTCTACAAATATCTCAAGGGCTGTCACATTGTAGAAGGATCATCTTTATTCTCATTTGCACAAGGAAAGACTAGAAGCAATGGGATGAAACTGAATGGGAGGAGACACAGATTAGATATTAGAAAAAACTTTTTGACAGTTAGGGTGATCAAGGTGTAAGGTTCTTTGTCTCTTTTGACATGTTCCTTGAAACTCAGTTTACCGTCGGCCATTTTGCTTTCTGTCTTTCTGCAGCTCTTGCCCTCAGTTAATATGGAGTTTCCAGTTTTCATGTTCCTGCCCTGATTCTCTCCCTCTTGCTTCTTAAGCAGCCTCAGCTGAACAATCAGTGCTCCTGAATCAAGCCTCAGTCAGCCTGTGACCTGACTCCTGGAAACCTAGGATTTTGGACTCAAGCTATTTCCTACTGAGGAACTTTGGAACACTTTTGGACTTTGGAAACCTGCTGTCTGGTGAATCCATGTTTGCAGAGAAATTACGGTACAGAGAAGAGATCCTGAACCTGCTTGGAGAGTTATTGTAGAGCTTGAAGTTACTCTGGCCTGCTGTGTTCTCCTGCCTCTGTTCCTGCAAACTGTGTGACCTTTTCTGCATGCTTGTATGAAGTAATACAAGTCATTTCATATCAACCTATGTCTCATGTGTTTTCCTCGCACCCAAGCACAAGACGCTATAGGAACTGTACACTATACATGACAAGATTCAGGAGCCAATGTTTAGTGTCTGCTGGGTCTGGGAAAGCCGTGTCTGCTGTGACTGTGGATATCAGATGTCCGTTTAATACCTTATGTGATGACAGTGGTTGTGACTTCTCACAACCATTCCAGGTGAGCGCATTCCCTTAAATGTTACTCTGGAGTGTTACCACAGGTAAACACTATTGTTTTTTTTTTTTTCCTTTCCTTTTCTCCTTCCAGCACTTCTGCCTTAAAAGATCTGGAAGATGGAGGCCCGCATAAAAGAGCTTTGCGGAGTGACTGATACAATCCTTGCAGATATACAGACTATAAAGACCCGTTTTGCAAGCCTACAGGACCTCACTAATCATAATTTGCAAGTGTTTGGACAAACTACTCAGGAATTACGAGCCAGGATTGAGGCTCTAGAGGAACGAGTCCAGGCTCCTGCCATAACCCCGAGTTCTGGGATCCCCAAGTTACCTCCTTTTCGTTTTGGCGGTGAACGTGAGAAATTCAGGGGATTTATTAACCAATGCAATCTATTTTTCTCTGCACATGCTTCACAATTTCCCACTGAACGATCCAAAGTGCTTACTATAATCATGTTGCTTACCAATAAGGCTTTGATGTGGGCAAACCCTCTGATTGAGACTGAGGATGATTGTTTGAATCACCTTGATGCTTTTATTTCAGCCATGGGGCAGGTGTTTGATGACCCCAATCGAGGTGCAACAGCTGAAGCAGCCATGTTAACTTTGCGCCAAGGTAAGGTTCAGTAGCCGAATATGCCTTGGATTTCAGGAGATGGGCTCTTGATACCACTTGGGACACTTCCGCCAAAAAATCTATTTTTCGGAAAGGGTTATCTCCACTGATTAAGGATGAACTTGCTCGTGCCGACCCTCCCACTGCGTTAGGTGACTTTATTA